>CABHPP010138788.1:0-11701 GCA_902168425.1 Peromyscus attwateri | reverse complement strand
TCTTCTTCTTCTTCTTCTTCTTCTTCTTCTTCTTCTTCTTCTTCTTCCTCTTCTTCCTTCTCTTCCTTTCTCTCTATCTCTTTCCTCTCCCTTTCTCATTTCTCAACTAAAACTAGAGAAAACAAAAACTTAAAATCAAAACAAATTACAGGAAAACCACAATAAGACAAAAATTACAAAAAATAAAAATGCAAACACACACAAAAAAATGAAATATGCTTGGTGTTGCATATCTACTCCAGGAGATAGGGCCTCTCCTGGAATGTGTCTGATACATCTAGTGACATTCCATTGAAGAAAAAATATTTTTCCCTTTCCAGGAATGCATCATTGTTAAAGAGCTTGTTGGTAGGAGTGGGACTTCTTGTATGCTTCCCTTTCTCCATGTTGGGGTTTTGTCTAGTTAGATCTTACTGTCAGTTTCTGAGTTCAAATGTGTATCAGTCCGTTTATCCAAAGAACTCTTCTTTCTTGGAGTCATTCACCACCCTTGGTTCTGACAATTTTTCTGGCTCCCCTTCTGCATTGGTCCCTGAGCCTTGATGGAAGGGTTTGATAAAGACATCTCTTTTAGAACTAGTGCTCCAAAGCCTTCACTTTGCACACTGTCTAGTTATGTGCCTCTCAATTTTTTACCATCTAGTGTAAAAACAAGCTTCTCTCATAAGGATTGAGCACTGCTGTATGTGTCTAGAAATGTCATTAGGAGTCATTTTATTGCTATGTTCCTTTAGCAGAATAATGGTAGATATTTGTAGGGTTCATAACCTATCTTCTCTCTGGTTTTTGGCTATGTTAGGTTTCAGGTATGGGTTTCATCTCATGGAATGGGCCTTAAATACAATTTTTAAAAGTGATTGGTTACTCTCGGAACATTTTTATTACCATTGCACCAGTATATCTTTCAGGATGACTAGTGTTGTACGTTGTAGGGTTTATAGCTAGATGATACTGACAGTTTCTTATTTCCTCTCTCTGGTAGTGTGCCTTATGAATGCTGGTCAGTAAGGATGAAGCTTCTAGTTAGGTACCAGCTCAGATCCCCCATGTTTGATGACATAAGTAAGTGGTGTCTTCAGCAATAGGGCCTTACCATCAGGTTATAGAAAGTAACCCATCATCTGGGAATTTCCCTTGAGGCCTGGTGTGTGTGAGAGGTTTACTATGGGACTCCTTGTGACACCAACTCAGCAAAATGAAACCAATTCCTGGCACTGGGGGTATACTTGGTGGCATAAGATGTAAAATTGGAACATTTTTCTCCTCCATTTTATTGTGACTTCCTTTAAATTCCTTTCATATATGTATATATTTTAAAAAGCTACTGCAGAAATCCTACAGTTAGTGCTCATGGGTTCTCAAAAGGCCTCTTGTATTAGTTGTCTCTCTCCCTGTTCCTTCCATTACCCCGTCCTCCCTTGCTCTTCCCATTTAATCCTCCTCTTCTATTTTCCCCTTTATCTCTGTATTACATTATACCCTATTTCACATTTCTTGGAAGATCCTCTCCCCCTCCCTGGTCCTTTACAAGCTACTTAACTTCCGTGGTTATTATGATTGAAACACACATCTAAATCTTAAAAGCTATCACTCACATATAAGAGAAAACATGCAATGTTTGTCTTTTTGACTTACCTTGCTCAGTATAATTTAATGTATTTCCAGTTTTATTTTAATATCAGTTTTCTAAATCCATAATGTAAGGTCTCCCTTCCTTTTAGCTTAGTATAACTCATGAAAAGTGGCCACATAGACATTTGCTGTTGCTGGTAGTCTGAGTCTTACAGTTGTTTGCAATTTCCAGAATCAGAAAACCTAGCAAGTATACTTACAACAATCTACTTGGACATTTTTTCCAGGACTGATCATTGTACACTTTTTCTTCTGTTGACTAAACAAGATGATCTCATATCCCGCAATTTCCTATTCTTAGAACAACAGTGAACTGTTTCCTAAATTAA
Organism: Peromyscus attwateri; assembly: GCA_902168425.1. Taxonomy (NCBI): domain Eukaryota; kingdom Metazoa; phylum Chordata; class Mammalia; order Rodentia; family Cricetidae; genus Peromyscus; species Peromyscus attwateri. The sequence continues at coordinate 9,740 of CABHPP010138788.1, read as the reverse complement.
AGTTTATGCTAGACAGTCTGGCCACATGTGAACCTCACACCCTCTGGATAATTCTTCCAATTGTGAACTCTTGTTAAGAATCCACTTGTTAGAGCTCCATTCCAAGGCTTCAGTTGTTTTTCTAAGCAGCAATCTGAGTATCATCTTGATTTAAAAAACCTGTTCCTATGGTACTGGGGTTCTCAAAATGAAATTCTGTAACATAATGTCAGTTGTTGTTCTTTGGATTCTGTCATCCTTTTAAAAATCACTTGGCTCTACCTTAGGATCCTCTTCACAAGGCACATGTGTTCGTTTCTCTTTCATTCTGTGTAATGTTACTGACCTTCAGGCTCATCTTGCTGCTCCTTTAGCAGAGAAAGCATTCTGTCCCATTTCCTCCTTGTTTGCTGTATTGGTTACTTTTCTCCTTGATGTGATCACATACCTGACAAGAAACAACCTAAAAGAGGCGTTTATTTTAGTTTAGCCTTGGAGAGGATAGAATTTATCCTGGCAGGGGAGGCATGGAGGCAGGAGGGAGAGTCAGCTCATCACATTTCATTCAGCGTATGGAAATAGAGACAGATGAATGCTGCTACTAAGCTTGTTTTCTCCTTTTAGTCAGACAGGGGTCACTGTTTGGTCTCATCTACACTTAGGGTAGAAGTTCCCTCTGCAGTTGCCATTCTGGAAGCACTTTCGAAATCCAGTGATGCTGAATCCAGTCTTGCTAACCGTGGAGAAGATTTATAGATTATTAGGAAGAAAAAGTACATAAGTTGAATCCAGGTTGTTAAATCTTTCTTTACATTGATCATTAGATGGGAATGTGAGGATTCTTCTTCTCATGAGCATTGATCATGAACCTTCTTAGAGACAGCAAGAAGGCAGCAGAGCCCCTAATGATGCCGCTGCTGTTTAACATGCACATTTGTTTCTGAGCCCTTTCTTTTCTGCTCTCTTGCTCAGGTATCAAAATAATCCGAACAGCCCATTACTTGTGATGTTAGACTAAGCACTGTCATGCAGATGAATGCTTTACATATCTAAGGGTGCCTTTTCAAGCTTGTTCTTAATGTTTCACATTTAAGTGAATCTGATGCTGAGTTTGTATAGCATTTAGTGTTTTTTTTTTTTTCTACCAGTGTTATTTATGAATCAAAAACCTATCTTGGCAAGGCTAGTTATTTTAGAAACCTTGCTGGAAATAGTTCAGAGTTAATTTTGTTTAGGAGAGAATTTGTGTAAAATGATAAATGTATCATGATGTATAGCCTCTTCCTTTCATCTATCATACTGGTAAATCAAATTGCAAGTGTTGCATTAATGTGATAAAATGCTTTCTCCTTAGCTTTTCTTTTAGTCATTTAAGAACTGAAATCAAATGAGAAAATTGGGCCCAAGTAAATGAGATTGCAACTGTTTAATCTATAAACCAATACATTAAAAGCAAAGGCTTGATCATATATCTTTGAAGTCTTTAATTGTGCAGACAATTTTAATACTAACTAACATACAGGTCAAATAGGAGAGAATGCCTGACTATCAGAGTGGATTCAACCTTTTTACTCTTCTGCTAGCATGAATTGATTAGAAGCTTGGTTGAAGAAATTCTCTCTGATCTTCTCATCACTAAGAAGATATATTGTTCACTTGCAGGCCACCTGTCTCCTACCAGTGTACATTTGCTAGCAAATGACACTCTAATAAAACTATTAGCACCTGTCAAACTGAAGTCATTATTTGAAGAAGGAGCATGCAAATGCAGGGTTCCAGTAGAAATCATCTTGGAAACCATTGCTGGACACTTGTCTCTCTACTGTGAATTGACATGACAGTAAAGCCTCTACTCCACCATCCTCTTCAAATATTAGCTGATGACTCTGTCCATAGCTTACATATTAGGCATCAGTTAATAGGAACAATAAGGAAGGAAAACTTCTATGGTTCAAATGGCATCTAGACTCCAAACTTCATGCTTCCCTGCTTGTGACAAAAGGACCCATATAGAAACTAATAGTTTTCATTTATATGTATCTGCTTTCAAGTGTTCTTGAATTTCTACTCAAAATACGTATTTTACAATTTTTTTCATCTAAAATTGCCATCTGATATGTAGCTAAGAAGAGAATTATGAAGCATATATTTTAAAGTCGTTATTTTTTCCAGCTCTTGCTTTGTAAATATTAGCTATATATCATAATTGAGTTATAATTCTCTAAGTTGTTTGTATAACAAAAAAAAAATTATCAATCATCCCAAAGAGGCTTGTATGAGGACTGACTGTGACAACGGAGATCTATAAGATATCTAGCTATAGAGTCATAGAAGAGGGCATCTAGAAGACTGATACTACTTTTTTTCTTTTCCTTCAGGAGTCACAGACAGAAAGGAAATTTCCTATTATAGTGGAAGATTATGCATTTTTCCAATCTAAAACTATCATGTAAATTACTGCCTCCCATATTCAGTGCCTTTTCTTTGGTCTTAAGCATATTTGGCAATTAAAAACTATCCTGTTCACCCTTCCAATGCATAGAGCCTGTCAAAATAAATGGAAACCTTGGAGCTCTTACATAGAAATACAAATTTTGTGAAGACCAAGAGTGATGGCATTTTTAATACTATTTAGGTAATAGTGTTACAGAAGACCTGGTAGACACTAATCTTTCAACATAGCTGAGTTTTTTTTTTTTTTTTGTACATTATTAATGTTGTCTTAGTACACATGGTCTCTAGATTTGCCCAAGCATGGGGATACAGGGATGGGGACAATGAAAGGGAAGGGGGGTTTTACTAAAACAGATGTTTTAAAGCAGAAAAAAAGGAATATGGAAACTTATGACTTTTAAGATAGCTAAAAAATATGAGTGACTTCCTTTTTAAGCTGATGAACTTTTTATTAGAAAGTTTCAGAATAATCTTTTTATACTTTGGGCCCAAGTAAATGAGATTGCAACTGTTTAATCTATAAACCAACACATTAAAAGCAAAGGCTTGATCATGTATCTTTGAAGTCCTTAATTGTGCAGACAATTTTAATGCTAACTAACATACGTGTCAAATAGGAGAGAATTATTTTATTTTTTTTATTTTTCCTTTCTATTTAAAATAGATTCTTTTCTCATACAATAAATCCTGATTAAATTTCCCCTCCCTCTACTCTTCCCAGTTCCTCCATTGCTCCCCTCCCATTATTTTGCCAAATAATGAAATGAAAACAAATTTCTGAGAGATAGATATATGCGTATGACAGAATGTATTCCAATGATTAAGAATGAAGTAAAACTATATGAGAGTGTACCACATTATTTCAAGTGAGTGGAGAGTTAGTCCACATCATTATGAACACTTACAGGGAGCACAGTTATGATGATCATCCTCACTGCATAGCTTAGAGTTGCTCTACACTGCTGCTGCCCGAGCATTTTGTAGTCTGCTTATGATAGCGAAACAAGACTAATCATTTTGAACTTTTCTCTATTTTCTTCTGTCTTAAAATAACTTTGTGACTTCTTCCTGCGTCCTGTCTCTGTCACCTTCATTTATCCCTTCATTTTTCATCTCTTTGTCCCTATCCTCCTTTCACACAAGCCTGTATACTGGATTTCGCTGAGTCCTTGAGGAAAGGCAGGGCAGCAAATAAACCAAATAGTTTCAGCAGTGCTGCCTCTGCTTATATTATCTGTCCCCCTTTAATTCATGGGTGGCCCTGATTTAGTTATTTTAAACACTCCAGGAAGAAGAATTTTTATTTGCAGAAGACTTGCATTTACACTTTACTCATCCAATTACAATTCTTTTCCTCTGTTGCTCTTAAGTGCAGTTGCATGTATGCAGTTTGATCAGAACGCTTCTTTATGAAACATTATTCCCACAATGAGTCATTGCTGTGCTTTTCCTGGACTTTTTAGAGGCACCCACTCTAATGTATTTAGAATATTATCTCTCCATTTAGGGATGATAAAGTGCATATTACTTTAAAAATAATGAACACCAATCCAGCAGTTCTTGTGTATTAGGTCATAACCTGGAAATTCACAGTTCAAGCATGTAACAACTATGAAGCAAATATTCTCCTTTTAATTTTATTACTATTGTGATTACCCCGGTCTATCATTTTTGCTTTCTTTGCTGCAAAGAGAATGACATAACTTTGCCAGCCACAAAAGCTGCTATTTGAAAATACAGTATGTGTTGGGGAGCCTATGAGTTTAGGAAGTTGTGCTCTGTTCTTAAGACTCCCTTCCACTTCACCGTGAGCCTAGCGACTCACAGAAGAGTGGCAGGCACACATGCTTTCATGAATTATTGCCAGATGATGTCCATGGTGGTTGCACCCATTTATAGTTCCATTCTCACGTGGTCTCTAGACTCCCAACTTTACAATCCTTTGCTTTGTATTTGGGGTAAAAGGTTGTATGTAGAAATTTGCAGTTTTAACTCACATTTACCTACATTGTCATGTTTTTGAATTTCTACCTAAAGTAATACTCTTTCACATCAACTTTACCATCTATAAAATATTAATTACCAAAAACAAGTGTAGAAACCTCTGTAATTTTAGACAATCCAAATATATTCCCCTCCTTTTCCAACCCCTCGCTGTATTTCTTGTGCGGTCACAGTTGCTCTGCACTTAACCTACTGATGGTATGGGACAAATCTGAGTTCTTGTTGATCTTACCAGACCTTCTATAATATATCCCTTGAGTATAACAAATTGACTTTTTGTTACTTTACCCCAAAGTGTGGAAATTTATACATTAGTCATATAATTTTCTTTTTAAGTTGAAAATATATTTTAAGTTTACAAATCGAATTTTTTTTCTGCACAAATAAGATTATCTTATTGGCATAATTTGGGCTATTAGTATAAATATTTACACTTCTGTATAATCTAATATGAGCCAAACTTGCATTTCTGGTATAAAGTATGTATCATTATGAATGCTTCACTATTTTTTCTTTTATAATTTGAAATATTATTTAATTAATACACTGATTTCTCCATTTCTGAGCTACCTTTCTTTCTTTCTTTCTTTCTTTCTCTCTCTCTTTCTTTCTTTCTTTCTTTCTTTCTTTCTTTCTTTCTTCCCTTCTTTAGATTTTTGAGACAAAGTTTCTCTGTGTAGCCCTGACTGTCCTGGAACTTGCTTTGTACTTGTTTTGTATTAGAGCAGGATGGCCTCAAACTCTTCTCTCATTGAGAGTTGGCTTTTTCTCCTTAGCCAGGTGTTCCTTTTGCAAATTATATCATAAAAATCTTTGTGTATTATGCTATTTTAACTTAAAAAGTTCTTTATCTGAAATGGATTTTCAGAACAAATATTATTTGATTTTCAAGTTTTTTTTTTATTTTCAAAATCTCTCTTATTTTCAAATATCCCCTATCTTTCTTGAATGATATTTTATCTTTCATAATGTAATCTTCCCATGATTTGGTTCTATAAATTAGATATGAATTTCTGTCTTCTGTGCAGCGAATTTAGCATTGTAACGTTTATTCCATCATTGTCCCCTCCCACTGACCTTCTTCATACATTTGTATATTATTCATTTTTATTCCTATCTTTTGCTTTGAATAGATGTTCTGAATTATTCCATTTATTTTGATAGCACTTATTTATGTTTCCAGTCATCATCTGAAGCTAATTAATAGCTGCCTTTCCTGGTTACTTGTAGGTTTATTGCTGGAGTGTGGGTTTAGGAACCATATTCATGGGTTAGATTTTAATCCTGGGACACAGGTCAAAGGATTTGGGTTTTTTGCCTCATTTTCTCATTTTCAAATAAAGAACAATATTATCGACCACCTCATAGTTATTTTTTATTAGGACTACACAAGTTAAATTGCAGGCAGTACATTTTCACCGGTGCATTTCATATAGTAAACACATACTACATGGGAGCTATTGATACAATAATTCAGAAACAGCACATTACATTTAATAACTTACGCTCCTAATGCCTGTTCTTTAGAACAGTCTTCTCTCCATGCAGCATGGGGAGAAGGACTGTGTTAGAGTAACTTTAAATTTTCATCCTAAATTTTTAGTAATATACTTTATCATCTATGTTATTCTTTTATAAAGCAATAAGTTTAATAAATTTTGTGGATTCCTTATTTCATATCTTCCTGCTCCCTCCTAGAGTGATTGCTTTCCATGCGGATCATACCTTCTAAGGGCTATTTCAAAAAGACCTATAGTATGCATGTGTTCTTAGGCTTTTCACACTAAGTTACATTACTGTGTCAACCTCACTTACTACACTAAAAGTGAATGCCTTACCACAGCTCTTGTACTTCAACATTGTGAATTCTATTTTTGTAAGTTTAAATATTTAAGTACAGTTTTCTTATTCTTTTTCAGAAATTAAAGTGCTCATACTGTTCTCATGCTTTGCCTTTCTTTAATATGATTTTTCTTTCAGAATGAGATTCCTAGCCTCCTATGTCCTATGCTGACTGAAGTGTACAGGAACCAGGTGTAGACTGTAGTTTTCTGTCCAATGTGAACAGTCCTTCCTGTGCCCAACTCTCATTTAAGACCAGTGTTTCCTACAGCTTGAGGAATTATACTGTTTCTATCAAAAGAATTCCTCTGGTGGATGTTCCTCTTCTAACCACTCATTAATAGAGTTAGTATTAGTTCAATAAGGAGGGAATACTTAGGAACTTGGACACCCTGTATTGAACATAACAGATCAAATAATGATCCAGTGATTGGGGAAACAAAAAGTTCATGCCAAGAATGATCTCCTCCAGCTCATCTCACCACCCCTAACCCCCAGTCTTCTACCATTTTGGTTTGCAATTTGCAGTATCTGCTATCCTGAATGTACCTGAGAAAATCATTATTTTAACCATAGTAGATGACATTGCTTTAAAAAATTTGCAAAATTGAGACCTGCTGGCTTGAAAGTGAAAGATGAGACAATATTTAAATCTGATTCCTTGTTATAAAAGACAGAGCTAAAGAAAGAAATGAGTGCAGCATGTCGCAGCACACTCCCGATCCTCAGCTATTAAGTCTTCTTCATTCTGTGCTTGCAAACATATTTTCAGGGCTGGAGAATAGCTCCATGGTTAGGAGCCCTGGTTCATTCACAGGACCTCCATGTGATTCCTGGCACTACATATAGGTTCACAGCCATCCACAGCTCCATTTCCACAGGACCCCGTACCTTCTTCTGATCTCCCCCAGCACCAGGAGTGCAAGGTAGACACAAAAATACAGTAGAGCAAAACACATATGCACATAAAATTAATTAAATAAATATAAAATAATGGAAAAATTTCCAAGTAATTTTTTGTTTTTATTCCATGGATATTATCCCAAGTTTTATCATATTTTTTATCTGGATCAGGGAATCTACTTTATTCTTTCTCTGTGCGTCTTGTTAATCCCTTTGTTTTCTTACTTTTTTTTTTTTCACAGTACCTGTTTTTGTCACTGTTCTATTGCTTTAAAGAGATACTAAGACCAAGCAACTCTTATAAAGGAAAGCATTTCATTGGGAGCTTGCTTATAGTTTCAGTAGCTTAGTCCATTATCATCACAGCAGGAAGTATGGTATCAAGCAGGGGAGGTGCTGGAAAAGTAGCTGCCAGTTACATCCTGAGCCACAAGCAGAGAGAAAGAGAGAGACAGAGACAGAGACAGAGACAGAGACAGAGACAGAGACAGACAGACAGGGCCTGGCACAGACTTTGAAACCTCAGTGTCCACCACCAGTGACACACTCCTTCTAAGAAGGTCATACCTCCTAATTCTAATTCTTTCAAGCATTTCTGCTCCCTGATAACCAAGCAAACATTCAAATATATGAAGCTTTGGAGGCCATTCTTATTCAAAGTACCACAGTACCACTAAGATATTCTTGTTATTTTAATTTTCCTTATTACTTTTGAGGCAAGATCTCATGTATCCCAGCCAGAGGATGACCTTAAGTGTATAAGCCTTTTCCTTCTACCTCCCACATCCTGAATTTACAAACATGCAGCAACACATTTGTTTCCTGTGAAGTGGGTATCTAAAGAAGAGCTTCCTGCATACCATGCAAGTACTACACCAACTGAGCTATATCTGCAGTCCAAGGTGTGAGATCTCATCTAAAAGTTCCATCATGGTGTTCTGTTGTAAAAGCTTTTAATAATGCTCCTCTGTTCTAGAATGCGGTTTGTCTATAATACCTCCTTCTAGAATCCTTAATTTCTAACTCTCCTACTTCCCCTTAACTTCGTATTCTTTTCAACTTCTTATTTTCTTCTCTGAACATTATTATTTATATGCCTGTCCTTGAATACTTTGCTTCTCACCCACTTCCTGTGGCAATCTTGGCCTCCGAGTCTGAGTTCAAACAACGTAGGAAGAACTCTGCAATCAATTACACCTTCCCTTTATGGTATACATCCCAGTATGAGGCAGCTTTCCACCTCTATTTCCACTTGTCCCCTTGTAGAGTATTAGTTTATGAAGGCCAAAAACTCAGTATTACTAGATTCCCAAGTGCCTAATATGGTCCTGACATGGCTGTGTTGTCAGAGTACACAAGAGTGAGAGAACTAAGTATCAACAGGGCCATTAATACTGTGGACAAAGCAAACAACCTATGCTGGCTGCGCTTTCTCTTTACAAGAATGTGCTTCAGAAAATGAAGAAGAAAAACAGATTTCCTTGGAGCTTGTCATTTACAGAGGTGGCTGCTGCTCATAAACATGGCTAAAGATCTCTGGAGGCCACTCTTAAAACAGCTCACTTCCAAAGCCCTGTCACTATGCAAAGATAATTACTTGTATGATTTATGTGTTTGTGAGAACCTTTATTCAAGGTTACCCCTTCCAATCACTTTTATTATGTTACTGTCAAAAAAACCCTGAGTTTGATGTCTATTTCTTTCTTCCTGGATTCTCTCCTGGTTAACTTACAGGTCTGATAATTACATTGAACATATAGATATAGTTTAGATATATAGAGATAGATGATACAGATATAGATATGAGGATATAGATATGTGTGTGTGTCTATGAGTGTGTAATTTTGCCAGTTTTCTTCTCTGTGTTCTGACCAATTTTGTGAGTAATCTGAAATGTGTGGTTTAGATTGTTGAAAGGTTTTTAATGATGTTTCTATGTCATGGGGTACTCAGGCTTCATTCTTTTGTAACACCTTTCTGAGTATAATGATTCTCTTTACCTTCTACTTGAGCCAATGAACTGATAGACTTCTATACTTAGATTGGGCTCCATTGTCTATAACATGGCTAGAATTTGATATTCTGAAAGTATGATTTAAGCTTCTACCGAATTGTCAATAGAATAAAAAAATAACTCATTGAAGAGTTTTGACCTTGAGTTGAAAAATTTTATGTAGAAATTGTTATTCACATATACAAAGGGGTTTAAATAAAATACTAGATTTACATATAATATTCAAATTGATACAAACAATTCTGTTATCTTAAGTAAGGAGTATTTAAAGTAATACAATTCCTATTCCTAAAAGAAAAGCCGTCGCTTTTGTGGCCATTACTTCCAAATGAAAGAAAAGCTCCTTGACAAATTTTGTTCGTAATGCATTGCATTTAGGAGGAACAATAACAAGCCATTTGCAGCTTAGTTTTACAGGTTTTGCTACTCTATTTTGCAGCCCAATGCATAAATGGACATGGTTGAATGCTAATAAAACCATCTTTAATCATACTTTACATTATCCATGTTGAGATTTTTCTTTATTTTTGCTCCCTTTCCCCCT
>CABHPP010138787.1:8075-36523 GCA_902168425.1 Peromyscus attwateri | reverse complement strand
TCTCTCTCTCTCTCTCTCTCTCTCTCTCTCTCTCTCTCTCTCTCTCTGTGTGTGTGTGTGTGTGTGTGTTTGGTATTAGTTATTGGTGCCCTCAGCTCAGCCTATAGTGTGTGACTTCTGCCAGCCTCCCAAAGTCTAATGTTGGAAGAGGGAAGAGAAGTCACTGGATGCAGAGAGAAGAGCTTCTGGGGAGGCTCACACCACGAATCCCTTGCTCTTTGGCTGTTATTTAGGAAAGATGACCCAGGTCCTGAGATGCATGGTACCTTGAATCACTACCCTCTTAGGAAAACTGGGTCGAAATCACCTCATTTCAACACTTGGTTTCCTTCTACAGGAAATCGAGATTTTCAAGGTTATTGAGGGTTTTTAGGTCTACTTGTTCCCAAGGTGCCACTAAATCAAATGTTCAGATTTCCCTAATATCCTGGGCATGGAGAGCACAGTGACCTGCTTGCCATTAGAATCGATTTTGCATTTTCTCCATCTATTTTTATATCTGGGCAAGGCAGCCTTCAAAGCCTAGCCTTTATAGACACTCACATATATTTCCGTTAAACCTTTTTCTTTCACAGGATGTTGACATTTTCCTGTAAAAGTGCCCTACTCTTTTCTACTAATGAGTGATACTGAAAATGAACTGCCTTGGTGTTTAGCCCAATGCTTTAGTTTTTATTTTTTTAAATTGAAGGAATTAAAAGGAAAGTGGTAAGTGATGACAAGTTTCTTGTGTGCAGGTGTTGTATGTTAGCAAATAAACCAAACTATACTAGAATATGCTGTTTGCCATCCACAATGAACATCTGTTGATAGATGTGTCCCTCTCCATAGTCACCGGACATGTCAGATATTTCCAGAATAATCTATGACCACTTGCTAGCCACTTGATTTCTTTTATATGCATAACATAAAAAAGAACAACAAAACTCTTCTATAATATGCAATCTATAGTAATTATAGTAATAGCTGAGCATTGATGAGTCCTTTACATATATATTTTATGCTTATTTTCTTTCAGTATGATTCCAATTTCCAACTTAAGCCTTTTATTTTCCTTCTGGTACTGAAGACTGTTTCCAGGGCCTTGCATATTCTAAGTGCTGAAGTACTGTGCTAGACTTTAGCTTTCTCACTTACCTTGAGGTAGATGACTTGAGGTTATCCTAAGATTAGGAGGGATTAGGATGTGGCCTACTTTGGTTTCTGGTACTGTGATAAAACTCCATGACCAAATGCAACTTGGAGGAGGAAAGGGTTTATTTGGCTTATAGGTTAAAATCTGTCATAGAAGGAAGTCAAGACAAGAACCCAAAACAAGAACCTAGAAGTAGAAACTGAATCAGAGACCACAGAGGAACAATTCTTACTGTCTTGTGCCCACTGGCTTGCTTAGCTACCTTTCTTAGACAGCCCAGGCCCACCTGTTCTGGGGATGGCACCACCCACAATGGACTGGACCTTTCTATGTTAATTAGCAATTACAAAAATACCTCAGAGACAAGGCATAAATTAACCATTAAGAAAAGGCGTCACAGACAAGGCCACAAGCCAGTCTGGTAGAGGCAAATCCCTTTCCCCAGGTGTCTCTAGGTTTGTGTCAAGTCGACAAAACCTAACAGCTGGATTAAATTTGGGGCTCCTTTTGATATATGTGTATCTATGGTTTTTAATGTTTCTTTTTATAGCAAATTTTCACTATTAGATATCGTTTTGAAATCACACTGTACATAGTCCAAAAATTGCAAAAGAAGCTTTTTTTTTTTTATTTGATCTTTAGGAGTCTTTTATGTGATTCATACTGGTCTACTGATTGCTGTTATCATAGCCCTCAGGGGCAGGGAGTTTTAGCTGCTGAAGGATTCATCAAAAGCATTTAAAATACTTTTGATTTTGGTCACATCTTCTCAGCCTGTTTATTACTGTTAATTACTCCTAGAAATAAAAGAGCTTAGATCAGTGATTTTCAACCTCTGTAATGCTGTGACCCTTTAATACAGTTCCTCATGTTGTGGTGACTCTCAGCCATAAAATTGTCTTCATTGCTACTTCATAACTATAATTTTGCTACTGCAATGAATCTTAATGTAAGTATCTATGTTTTCCAATGGTCTCAGGCGACTGCTGTGAAAGGGTCATTCAACGCTCATGGGTCGAGACCCACAGGCTGAGATCCACTGGCTTAGACACTTACAGTTAATTCTAGAACAGAGTATTTCAATTCATGTGAGCATGAGTGACTGTCACTGGAGATGTGGGGGCTGGAATTCCGTGTAGGTACCTTGCTTTGCAGGAAGTGTGTTTAGTCATAGATTGAGACTAGCATATTGCCTTGAACTTTAATTTTGGTTGAGGACACGTTGCCAGGTGATCATGCCCTGTCTGTGGCCCTTTCTATATGATTCTAGGGTCATATTTGTTGTTTTTACTGGTTTCTTCCTCTCTCTTCCTGCAAACCAGAGTCAGGAGTACTGCCTTCTGGGTGAGAGTGTGCACAATCACCTGTGCCATGCCTAATAAACTGAGGATGCTGCATTACATTTGTGAAGCCAGTCAGGAGAGCTGGCCTGCCTACTCAGAACTCCGAGACCAGCAGGTAGTGATCTGGGCCACGGGGAGGCCACAGGAAGACTAGGATTCAGAGCAAAGCAACATAGCCCCTTTGTATCGTCAAGCCACCAAGATTAGTGTGTTTGTGACAGGCAGGGTTTTTTAAATAACCAGGGTTTTCTCAACACAGTAATGTAGTGTTTTAGATACCGATCCTTTATTAAGTAATATATTCTCTCTGTGATTGTTACTGTTTATTTTTGTCTTCTTGACAGTGTGTTCACAGTCTCCTTGATGTGATTTTTATTTATTTATTTTTTTTAGTGTGAATCTTTCATTTGTGGTCTTTGAAGGTTCATAGTGGTAATGTGTATATTATTATAAATTTTTGCATAAATATTCAGGAGAACTTAGAATAAACAGCATAAGCATATCTAGACATTTAAGAGTAATTAATAGAGGCTGAAGAGGTAATTCTGTGGTTAAGAACACTTGCTGATCTTTTAGGGAACTAGAATTTGTTTCCTAGCACCCACATGGGCAGTTCACTACCACCTGTAAATACAGCTTCAGGGAGACCCAATAACCTCTTCTGGACTCCATGGGCACTGACACTCATTTGTCTGCATGTGCGCACGTGTGTATACACACACACACACACACACACACACACACACACACACACACACACAAATAATTAAGAAGAAAATAAACCTTAGAAAGAGAGCAAGTAGTAACAATATGAGGATACTATGTGTGTGATGTATTAGGCAACATTAAATTTTGTAAGATTTGCAGATTAATGTGGGATCAAGCAAATAAAATAAAGAAAATGTTCTATTTGGATGGAGGCTAAAATGTGTTGGAAAAATTTAAGAATTTTTTTGGAGAGGTTGGAGGGTGGGAACGATTGCTCAGTGATTCAGAACACTTACTGCTCTTCCAGAGGATCAGAGTTTGGTTGCCAGCTCCCACATCAGGTGGCTTACAACCATGGTAACTCAAGCTGCAAGGGACCCAAGACCCTCTGCTAGCCTCATCAGGCACACAGGAGTAGGTCCCGTACACACAGATAAATTTAAAAAAAAAAATGTAAGTTTTGAAAAAAGAAATATTTGGCTATCAGCACCGGTGTTCCTTACATTTCTCAGTGTCCACATGGTCATCAAACCCATCATGACAAGGTACAATCAAGTAGAGAGGAGACCCAAGCATACAGCAGCCCATGGGGAGAGCCACTGACTCGGGGCTTTGAACACTTCCAGACATCCTAAACTGTCCAGTGATTAAGGGACCCACACATTTTGCTCAGCCTTGCACTCAATATTTTGTGAGGCTAAGGTCTGCATTCGCTGAACATGCACTCCACCCTTGAGCCACACCTCTAGTCCTTTGCTATTAATAAATTATTTTTAAAATTTCAGAGCCATAACGCATTTTTTTTTTCAAGAAGTTTTGCAACTGTATTAGTTAGCTTCCTGTCTCACCCGGAATGACAAACTCATTTGGTTTCTGTTTCCTGTCCTTGTTCAGTTGTTCCTGTGGCCGCAGGACGCGTGGGCTGTCACATGATGCTCTCACTTCATGGTGGCTAGGAAATAGAGAGAGAGAGAGGAGGGAGGAGCAGCGTTCTTGTATCCCTCACAAAGACATGGTCCCAGTGACCTAACTTCCTCCAACTAGGCCCCCACCTCTTACATATCCTTCCACCACCTCCAGTTATTCCACAGGCTGGGGACCAAGCCTTCAATATCTAGACCTTTGGGGGAACATTCTAGAACCAAAGTGTAGTATAGTACACAGTTTACTAGTTTAAGGTGTCTTCAATGTCTCCTTCCTGATACCCAGTTCCTTTGCTTCCCTTTGTGGTAGAATGGTAAAGCTTCACGGTTATTACCTGCTGGCTTGAAAATTCTGCTTTGGAAACAGACCTGCATGAAAGTAGGATTCTGTGATGGATGGACACAGTGGCATGCTCTTGTATATGAATTTTCAAATCTGAAGTACATTTTATAAGAAAGAATTAAGCACGTGTGTGTGTGTGTGTGTGTGTGTGTGTGTGTGTGTGTGTGTGTGTGTTTTCAGCTGGTGAGTGGCTGGTGTGATTCTGTCAGTCATCCGGGAGTTAAGAACTTTTCTGAGACTTGCCTTAGGAAGTTATTGATTCTGTGACTCAAACTGAGGTGACACCCCCCCCCCCCCCCCGCCCTTGCCCTGCCCCGTGTTGTTTCAAACTTGAAAGTCTCCATCTTGGCTAACACCGAGCATTCCCCCGGATCCTGCAGGCTTCTCTGCTGTGCGCATGTTCTAGATCAAGTAGGCAATTCCAGGTGGCTCTTGGCTCTTTGACCAGCGCATTTACAACGAGCCTGTTGTCACTACTGCTTGACAAACACAAATCCCACCCACCAAGTGCCTGGATCAAACGTGTTGTTTAGGTGTGCCATCCATCACTGTTTACATCCTGGTCCACAGGTGTGAACTACTCTGCATCCTCTGAGTCCTGCCGCAGCAGGCAGAGCCTCAAGCTCTCTTAGCCTTCCCCTGTCTTTACCATGTGTAGAGCTGATGTATGTCCCATGAATTACCCAAAGCCCCCCAGTTGCCATTCTTTAGAGGAGCAGATTTGCAGCTTCTCTTGGGGCTCAGGTCTACTTTTGCCCGAACCGTAGTCAAATCACTGCTGTCTTCCCCCATGTCCAACATGGCTGTTCTGCGAGACCTGGAAACTCTCACTCCTGCCTTTACTGACTAGGCTCTTTTCTCTGGTTGATAGGCTGCCCGTTTGCTTCTGTTCTTCTGGAGTCCTTGTGTCTAAACGGGTTTCCCATTGTAATGGGGCTTATCTAAAGCCAGCATTATTCCTCTCAAATGGGAACGGAGAAGTTTGGAGTAGATAACAAACTTGGAAGATATAGGACCCCATTTTACATCAAGGGTCCAGTGCTTGTATTTCTGTACACCACAAATTAGAGAGGGAGTGGTTGCCTCTGAGTTGGGGATGCTTCACTGTATCAGGCACTGTTGGGTTCAGGGGGCAGTGCCAAAAGGCTGCACTTAGCCATGGAAGGCCAGGTGCATTATTTCTGTTGATGGAGAATGGAGGCAAATGGGAATTGGGGACAGAGATCTACAACAGCCATTGGTCATGGTGTCTCCTAAGTGAATTAGACAGATATCTTCTGAATCTTGACCTGGTCTGTATTAAGGGGAGGATATCTTGTTCACATGAGAAGTCTAGCTTCTTTGAATCACCAAAACAGAGTCAGAGCTGCAGCCAGTTCCCAGGCATGAGCGATTCACATATCTAAAACTGCTTAAAGGACTAGGAGGGATCTTGCTGGGAGACAGTTAAAATTGCATTTTGCCTTTCTTACCTTTGAAAAACAGCTCTCTTCATTTCGAGGGCAAATGTTTGGGCAGTGATGAAATGACTACTCGTTGTCCGTATATCAGTGTGAGTTATTTTCTTTCTGTCACCTGGATGCACTTCAAATGAGTGGGGTAAGAGAGGTCTAAGAGGTGAATATGGGATAATTTATGTATCAGGGCACTCTTAGGGGTCATTATATTACTGGGGCTCATTATGAAGACCTCCAACAGAGAAAGTGGCAAACCTAGGGCTGGATCTACAGTCAGGAAATCAAAAACTTGAGTCATTATTGCACATGGTTTCTGACGTTTGTCAGAATTTCAGATTTCTTTGAAATTATTCTGCATAGGCTAAAAAGCTGGGTTGTATGACCACACATCTGGCTTTTTCATGCAGATGTGTGACCTTAATCAAGTCATGGGACATCTCTGCTCTTTGGATATTTTGTCTGCAAAATGAATGGATGATAACTGTAGCAAGAACTGCTAAACGTTCTTATTAATAAAAAAACAACGGAGCCAGATATTGGGGTGAAAGCTGAAAGATCAGAGAAACAGAACAAGCCACAGCCAACCTCACCTCACCAACTCCTCAGCCGATCCTGTTTCCACGAATCCTCAGACTGAAAGCCTCTGAGTCCTCACCCCTGAGGGTCTCAGTTGAACTGCTGCTCAGTTCCTGTCTCCTCATGCCTTATATGCTGTTCTCCACCCAGCAATGTCACTTCCTGGGATTAAAGGCGTGTGTACTTTCCAAGCAAAGGCATGAGATCTTAAGTGCTGGCATTAAAGGTGTGTGCCACCACTGCCTGACTCTGTTCCCAGTGTGGCCTTGAACTCATAGAGATCCAGACAGATCTTTGCCTCCCAAGTGATAGGATTAAGGGTGTGTGCCACCACTGTCTGACCTCTGTGTCTAATCTAGTGTCGGGCTCTGTCCTGTGATCCCCAGATAAGTTTATTAGGGTACGCAACATATCACCACAGATAACAGCATTAAGCTCCTAGGAATGCTTCAAGTTTTGATGGCACTGAATGTCAAGGGCTTTGAATGGTGCCCTCATATAATGGCTCTTAATATTCTAGACTGAAGTGAGTCATTGTTATAAGTTAAGGAAATGTGTTGGCTGGTTTGAAGATCTGCTCCCCAAGAGCAATGAAGTTTCATGGGCAGACAACTTAGAGTTCCAGTCAACATTTGTGACAGTTACAGAGCATAAACAAAGTTTGGAACATAAGCTATTGAAAGTTGAGCCTGGTGCTGGCCCATACCTGCTCCCAATAAGATCTATTGGAAGATCCCATGGCTTTGTTCATTGTTATCTTGGATACAATATGGCAACGGTAACATCCTTTTCTCTCTTTAAAACTCCCAGACAAAACACATTACATGGTCCCCACAGCCTCCCCTGGTGCCTTGTTCATATTCATCACAGTGTTGTGTTTTTAGAACTATACTTTCATGCACCGTCAAGTTCAAGGACTTGTGGTCCTTGTTAGCATCCCGACATTAAATGTCCTAATATGTAGCAGACATTTAGGCTGTCTTTTGAGTTGTAGCTTTAATAACTGAAAAGATTATGTGAGATTATACCAGGGCAGCTGGCCATCAAGGGCTCTAAGAGAGTGGACCCTCAGTCTCATTTTTTTTCTCTTGCCTATATCCAAAATATGGATCTAGAGATATAGTCTAGCGTCTCCTACTTACTAGTTTCTGAGTTCCTGACTATAAAATTCACAACAGGCTAATTTATATTCTGTATCTTTCATAAATGAGAATATTATTGTGGTGGCAACTAATATCTGCTACCTGCTGTGCAATAGACAGAGAAGGAAAAACCCAGCTGACAATGTGAAGTTTGACCGGAGTAGCATCCTTGAAGTGCATATTATTTTTTAAAATGCTTTCAGCTCTTCTGGATCCACACGCATCGATCTGTTTTCTCTTGTGGTCAAATCCTTTCGGTCAGCAGTTTTGGCCGCAGGTAGAGAAAAGGAGGAAGAAGGCAGAGTTTTAACAAGCTGGTGATTTTTTTTTTATTAAAACCAAAACACAATGGAAATGAGTTATAGTTATGTGCAAGATTGAATGGTCTCACCTCTTTTCTCTGCTTCTCCAGACTGCACCTGCTTGCTTCCTGCAGCTGGCTCTGACATCACAGAGGGAATGCAGTCCTTGGGGAAGGGTCCTGCTCGGGTGGTCTAATGAGCAAGTCTGGATCTCGTTAATAATGAGCCATGTGACTTTGTCCCCTACTCCTCAATGGCTTCATCTATGGATTATGTTCATGAGTCTCACAGTATTATTTCTGCCCGGCACTTTGGAAGGGGAAGGGTGTGGCTGGAAATCACCATTCCGCATCAGTTCAAGTGGTTCTGTTCTGTTAAGGGCCATCTTACTTTCACTACCCTTAAAGCAAGGCTGGGGACTGCTGGTGATTTATTTTTAATCATGTAGCTACTTGAGTGAGGATTTTACAGATCCGTTTATAAAGGAGAGACATTCTGGTTTAGGCTTTTAGTTTTGATGGTCTTGAGTCATGTGGCTTATGCGTTACCAATAGTGGCTGAACGTGCAACAAACTGCAGGAACACCTTTGATTTTAAATCAGTAGCATGCATCTTTGCAGACAAAAAGGACTTTCACCATCCACAGCTAGGGTTATACAAAGAAAAAAACCAAACTGCTGTAGCAGTAACTGAGGCCGAGGGATCTTGTAGAGGTAGACTTATCTAAGAAAGACTTGAACGAAGAAAGGGTATTTTTGAGTAACATACGGGATTTAATCAGTGTGAGATTACAATGATACTGCAGACTTTGGGATCTTTGCTAGGTAAGTCTGTCACCCTAGAAGTGTTGCGAAGGCTACACAGACTCTGCAGGAGTGTCTGGAGTGTGAGCTCTCTGTCCTTTAAGGCCCCACCTCCCCTCCCTCCCCCCTTTCAAACTAAATTTAAGCACTCGCTCACACTGGGCTCATCTGCACTTCTCCCATCGGACTTGGTGCCCAAAGTCTATCTAGCTGCTAAGCAGCAAAACCTTCATAGTTGGAGCCAGTACTGCCACTTGCCTGCCAGGCAGCCCTGCTGTGACACATGGCTCTGGCCACCCATTTTCAGCCAGGAGAGAGGATTACAGATCAGATTACAAGGGTGTGGAAAGAGGGCTTGCTAGAACATGGAGATGTATTCTTGTGAATCGGTATTTTCCTGAGAGCTCTAGTTCCGTAGGACTGTTCATTAGTAACCTCAAACCCATTTAGCAATAAATAAATTTTAAAGTAGCATCACCTTGGCTCTTGCGTTTCTTCGGAGCCACGTCAACGTTTTCATCAGTGGTGTTCCTGCCTAACTACAATCTCCTCACCCAGCTCTTCCCTGGACTTCAGTTAGAAATGTTTGATGCTATTTTCATACCAGCCACACTCATCTGGTTGTATCTCAGTACCCAGGAGGCTGAGGTAGGAGGGTGGTGGATTCAAGACTAGCCCGAGTTAGACAGTTTATCTTGTCTCAGTTACACACACAAACATATAATGTATATCCATATACACATGCATATGGGCTGAGGATACACCTCTGTGGTAGAGTACTACCTGTCCACCATGTGCAAGAGACTAACCTTGATAGCCCAAACTGCAAACAAATAAGCAAACCAAAACCAAACCAAACATGAGTGTTGGCATACCAGTTTTTTTTACTATATTGTTTGTTTGAAAGGATGGGACCCAGTCCTTACAAGCATTTGTTAAGTTGGACACAAGCCTGGTGCAGTGGCATGTACCCATAATCCTAACCCTTGGTAGGGAGAGGCAGGATGATCGGGAATTCAATACTGTTACATGGTGGGGAATGAATCTCAGATATGATTTGACCATTGCAACACTGGGATGCTCAAGCCAATGTAGCCCTACTTAGATTTTCAGGTCAGATGTAGTTCCAAAATGTATATTTTAAATATAGTGCTACTTTTTGGAGGAAGAATGCTGGCCATGCAAACACTGGAGAATCTGTAGTGTGAGTCGTACTGTCACAACCCTTAGTAAATTTTAATATGCGTGGAACGTATTTTCTTAATCAAAATGTAACTGAGGTGAGGTTTGAATAGTCCATAGGTAGTTTTGTTTCCTTGTATCATTTTTAAAAATCATCCTCCGGTCTGAATCAATTCTCCCTTCCCCCTCCTGAGATCTCTATACATTTCCCAGCAGTCATCAAAAGCCTGCAGTAATGGGAGACTGCATGCGCCCAGCGCCCAGCGCTTGCCTTAAATAGCATTTGCTTTTGTTTACTTCAGATGTCAAAGGAAAGACATGCCTGACTTTTTCTTGATCCCTGCCTCTTTCTTACCTTGGATGTTCCTGCTTTCTAGGTTTCTTTTCTGGCTGCCACCCCAAAAGAGTTGAACAATTTCGGAAAACTTAATGTGAAAGTTTCTAAGTATGATTACATTTCTTATTTGTGTATTTCCACTTTAGTTATTGGCACTTCATTTTCATCTCATTCCTTAATAGAACCATAAGAGAAGGCTTCGCTTGCCTAATTTTATTTTTTTCTCCTGGAAAGTTAAACCGCAGAGGGGGATCAGTTTGAAACAGTGTTTTATAATTCTGTCTGTGGAGTCCATAGCCTAGTGCTGATTCTAGTAGCCCAGTACTGACCTAGGTGTGTGGAGCTCAGTTCTGACCCAGGAGTTAGTAGCTCAGTATTGATCCCTTTGGGTCAGCTATTGGCCATTCCTCCCAAGCAACTATTGTTAAGGACTCTGAATTTTATAATGTTTGGAAGTATTTTTCCTTTGTATAGACTTTCAGTATCTCCCTTAAATAAATAAAAAAAAGACTTGCTGACAACTCCATATGTGTATATAATGTATTTTGGTGGTATTCACCCCGTTGCCCCTTTCTTTGTCTTCTACTCCTGTTGCTCTCTTCCTTCCCAACAACCCCTCCTCCTGCTCTCTTGTATCTTTTTTATATGTTGTCCACTGAGTTTAATTAGGATTACTTACATGAACATAGGTAAAAGGTTATTTACTGGGGCATAGGCAGTTTACCACCGCTTACACCACTGTCGAAAATGACGCTTGCTCCCTAAAGAACCATGGACTGCCAATAGCCCCTCAGCTATGGGTAGGGCCTCATGAATCCCCTGACCACCAATGATAGAATGTTGACTGGCTCCATCTTGTTCAGGTCTTATAGATAATCACTGCTGCTGTGAGGTCATGAGTACAGTGTCAATGTCATGTCCAGAAGACAGCGTTTCACAGGGCCCCTCTCTGTCTTCTAGCTCTTGTTGCTTTCTGCTCCCTCTTCTGAGATGGTCTCTGAAACTTGGAGGGTATGATGTAGATGCTCCATTTAGGGCTGAACACTCAAGAGGTGTTTATTCCCAGGTGTTTATTCTCTGACTAGTTAAGACTTTCTGCATTAACTATCACCCATTGCATAAAGAAACTTCTCTGACTAAAACAGAAAGCAACATTGATCTGTAGGTATAAACAAACAAACAAAAACTTATAAGGAAGCTTGATAATATGTTCATTTAGCATAATAGCAGTAATAGTTCCCCTTAGGACCTATAATCTCCCCAATCATGAGCTTTTGACCAGGATTATAGTACCAGGTATGAGTTCCTGTGGTGTGGGCCTCAAATCCAGGCAGAGAGTAGTTGGTTACCCTGACAACAGTCATGCCACTATTACCTCGGTGGGCACATCTTGCCTGGCAGGTCAGTGTTCGAGCGTACAGGGCACAAAACCGGGTACCACTGCTGGTGATGACCGGAGGCCTGCTTCACACCATATGGAACTTTGAAAGCTAGCCAGCAGAGATGAAGCTTCTAGTTCAGGTCCAGCTTTATTTCTCTATGCTCTGTAAATAAAACGTGTGGTGTCTTTAGCATAGGGTCCTACAACTTAGTTTTGGCAAGTAGCCAGGAATGATGGCAATAGCATGAATTGTTTTGGGGGCTCCAGGACCTCTCAACAACTCATGAGGAGGTATCTCGTAAGTGGTACTGGAATTTTCATTTAATAACTCATAGCTTCTTGGAGTAGTATTATACACCTACCTATTCAGGGTACCACCATTACAACTCTTTAAAAAAAATAGATTACAAAATACTAGCCCCCACATATTGCCTTTTTATAGATTCTTAGGTTGGTTAACCTACCCCAATTCTCTCCTCTGCCCAACATCCCCATACCCTTCCCACCTAAACATTTTCACCCCTGGTAGGTAATACTATAGAGGTCCCAGACATAAATTCATACAACTGTGCCATCTGATTTTTTTGACAATAATTCTAGAATTATTCTTTGGAGAAAAGATAACCCTGCAAAGAAGCGGTGCTGTGAAAATGGGATGTGTACATGTAGAAAATTTTAAGCTAGATCTATATCTCTCATCCTGAACAAAAATCAACTCCAAATGGGTCAATGGCCTCAACGTAAAACCTCAAACTCTGAAACTGCTAGAAAAAAGAGGAGCACACTTTAAAACACAAGTGTAAGTAAGGACTTTCTGAATAGGACTCTAGTCAGAAATTAAGACTGACAGTTGACAAATAGGCCCAATGACATTAAAAAGCTTCTGTACATCAAAACAAACTGTTAATCCAGTGAAGAGTCATCCTGTATAACATTGGAGAAAGTCTTTGCCAACTCTAAATCTGACAGCAGATTATTATCTAGAATATACAAAGAAATCAAAACACAAAATACTGAGAAAACCCCAAACAACCCAATCAAAACTTGCACTATGAAATTGATCAAAGAGTTCTTAAAAGGATAATTACAAGTGGCTAATAAATGTCCTAAAAAGGGTTCAACATCCTTATCCATCAGGGAAATACAAATGAAAACTACTTTGATATTTCACTTCACCTCAGAATGGCTGTCATGAAGAGAACAAATGATAGTCAGTGCTGGTGAGGTTGTGGAGAGAGGGGACCCCTCATTGGCTGTTTCTGGGAACGTAGACTGAAGCAGTCACTCTGGAAACCGGTGTGGTGGTTTCTCAGAAAGCCAAACGTAGAACTGCCCTAGGACCCCACTGTACTGCGTCTGGACATATATCTCATATGGATTCTGTGTTGTCCTACTACAGTGGTATTTGAACTTTATGTTCCTTCCTGCTCTGTTCACAAGGGCCAGGAAGTGGAGTTAGCTTAGATGTTGTCAACTAGTGGATAACTGATAATGAGAATGTGGTCCATATACACAGTGGGACTTTATGCGTATGTAAGGAAAAATGAAATTAAGAAATTTTCAGGAAAATGAATGGAACTGGAGAAGACACTAAGTGAGGTAACACAGCCCCTGAAAGATAAACACTGCATATTCTCTCCCATGTGTAGATCCCGGCTGAGAATTTTTAGATTCGTGTAGAGAAAGCTTAAAAGGTATCATGAGATTTGGGGGAGGGAGATGATGCCTTAACATGGACAGGAGAAGGGAACACCTGTGGCTCTCAGTGTCCCGAACTGTCACTTACGTCACTGGGAGAAGTGAAGAGTTTTATGATTACACATTTTGAGACGTGTCGGGGCTCATCGTTTAGGGCCTAGGGCTCTGAAACCTGTTCGCTGGCTGCTTGTTCTGACTAGAGCTCTGCCATGGGGTTTATATAAATACTGGATGAACTAGGACCATCAAAGCTTAGTGTCTAGGTTACTAGGTTCTAAGAGGCATGCCCTGTTTTCTCAAACCTGTCTGACCACAGAAGTCCCATTTGTTGCCCTTGAGGCTTCTGTTTTAGGACCACATACTGAAAAACTCTGGTCTTCTGGAATTGTGGGTTAACTGGGAGGCCAATGAAACGGTCTTTCAGAAAAGCCCCAAATCTCTCATGGCATGAATACGAAGCTGACTGACCTTGATTGACTGTCATAGTGACCAGAAGAAAAAACATATTTTGTCCTTTTCTAATTCTGTTTGCTGACTTATTAGTATGATTTTTTTCTTATCTTAAAAAACCAAACAGATTGGTCAGAAAGGGAGAGGCTGTTTCATGAATGAGGTATCCAACAACTGTAGAGTGCCTGGAAATGCCTGGGATGGGTGTGATTCAACATCTGTAGGGTGCCTGGAAGTGTCTGGGGTGGGTGTGAATTCAACATCTGTAAAGTGCTTGTAAGTGCCTGGGGTGGGTGTGAATTCAACAATGTAAGTGCCTGGGATGGGTGTCAGTTCAACAGCTGTAGAGTGCCTGTTAGTACCTGGGATGGGAGTCAGTTCAACAACTGTAGAGTGCCTGTAAGGGCCTGGGATGAGTGTGACATGTCTATATCTAGGAAGAATGGATGGACCAAACAGCAAGAATTAAACTGAGTCCGACTGCCATGGCCCTGGGTTCTCACTGGATTCTGCAGGGCCCTCGCTAGGGCCTCTCTTTTAGTCTTCTGTGTAATTCACCTCTGAATGCAGGCTTCAGGGATCATTTTGACAGTTAACTCAGGTGCCATTCTTATGTCTTAAACCTCCAGGTTTTTCTCACTGCATCTAAGAAAACACTGCGTTGCTTTTATGACTCAGATACGGAGACTTTTGCTCTGTCTCTTTGTTCTGATAAATCAGCCTACTAGAGTTTTTGCTGAAATGTCACCCCAGCTTCCAGGCCTGCCTTTGCACTACCCGAATATCAATCACTCTCCTCACTCACAGTCGCAGCCTCTTCAGCTCACATCTCACCTTACTTTATCTGTCTCATTTCCTTCATACTCATGGGGTTGCTTGTTGCTGTCTGCCTTCCTTTTCTCTTCTCTCCCCAGGCTACTGTGTTTGTTGCAGGACTCCCAGAATCCGGTTTGTCTGCCCCCTGCTATGTCTACAGCATCGCACGTGGGCCCAGGCAATAGTAAACACTCAACTCCTCAATTCAGTGCCCTTCATGCTCACACAGCAATGATGGAAATGGTACCTTCCTGGTCATTCCTCCCCTTCATTTAATTGAGGCTGAGGGTTTTTTTTTTTTTTTCACTTACAAAATAAAGGTGATAATACTATCTAAATTGTAGGGTAGCTGGAGAGTTCTAAAAACAGTGTAGCGCCAAGGTGATAGAAAAATTGCCCAACATGTCTTCAAGGTCTTCAGCATTACAAAAATGAATGAACTAACTAATGTATTTACCAAGTGTTTTTCTGTTAAACAGTACCTGGCATATAGTATGAATTTACTAAATACAGATCCTGTGAGGTTGACATTTAATTTAAGCAATATTTGATGTATAAAGCATGGTGCCTAGCTCTCTGATTGTTCCAGGCATGTGTGCTCCTTTGACGTTGTTATCTATGAAGTTCAGCCTTGAGAACTGCATAACTGAGTTACCAAAGGAAAAAAAAATCACAAAGTGTTTTATATTGTTTGAAGTACGTTCATGATTTTGTGTATGCCCAAATTCATAAGAACCATTGATCACTTGCAGTCCCCAGGCCATGGATTGGACATGTCTGTCTGTCAGAAATCTTAGCCCAGACTGTGTCATACTCAGAGTGGTGACTGCTGATGGTGGATATTGCACGAGTTAGAAGTGTTGTGGGGGATGGGACAAGGCGACCCAGAGACTCAGACTGGCGATGAGATGAAGCTCGCCTGTTGTGTGGAAAGAGGCTGTTTGATAGGCTGAGGGAGGGTAGGATGACAGTCACACTACTGGTTCCAGGAGCTCTGTCTGCTGTAATACAATGGCATGACCCTACTAGAGAACAAGGTAGAGGAAAAGCCCTACTAAACAGGGACAGAGCACCCCTTAACTCCCAAAACACCATCTGAAATGATTCAATAGATAAAACTGTGCCCCCTAAACAGTGTTGACACCTCTGGGAATATCAAAACATGGGGACAAATGCTCTAAACAAGAGTGGCCAGTGTTTGGGTCAGTTTCTTGTGCTATCCCCCTGCAGTGGGTAGGGACACGGAGAAAATGGAGCTGTCTCTTATCCATGCTCAGTGTCTTAAGCACTTGACTGCTAAATTCAAGAGTAGTACAGGGCCTCAGGGGTAGTTCAGTGGCAGAGCAAGAGAACATGTGTGATCAGCATGTACCAGGCAGACACTGGCAACGTGCAGCTCATACAGTGCAACCATGTGTGGCCAGATAGAGCCATGGGATGCCACAGCCCAGCCCCAAATCATGAATTGACTTAAAACATTATGTTTTCTTCTTCAATTTGCTTGTGCGACTTGACCAAATAGTACTTGAGCATGAACTTTGAAGATGGCCATGTTGTGTTGTAATAAAGTCAGACGTGCCTGTGCCAGGGATTGGGTTTTATTCCTAGCCATAAACCCTAACATTAAAAATTAAAAAAAAAAGTGTAAGTGGAGTTCAAAAATAAATACTGACTGAAATGTTTGGGGTAAATAACCAGGCGTGTCCCACAGACACGGACAGCAGCTGGTCATGTTCGTGTCTGCTTCTCTTCCAGGAGGCTATACTGTTCTTTGCAGCTGTGTGTGAGAATTACATGGGAAGCTCCTGAGTCAGGGATGTGAAGAATGGTCCTTCTGTGGCTCTTGGCTTATCTTATCACACACTCCTAGCCACTTCATTCAGTCAAGCAGATGAGAGCCAATGCTGGCAGGGACATTCCAACACTTGGCGAAAATTGGCAGTGCTGAAACAGAGAATCCCAAGTTACAGTCGGCTGGGGCTAGAATGTGGTCCTCTCCTAGGCTCTAGGTTCATTCTCTGGCAGACAGCTTTTAACTCTTGCTTTGAAGTTTCTTCCTTTCTTTCACGATGGTTGCAACATGACTTCCTTATGTCAGATTGCTCTTCCCTGAAGGTCAGTCCTTTACTGAGAATGGAAAGTGTCTTGGTTCCCTCAGGTACGTTGAGGGGACAGTTCCAAGTTAACAGAACGTGCTGCTCTGGGAAGTAAGCAGGCAACTTGTCTGGTAAACAGTTATTCAGGTGTATGTGGGACAGGAATGACTTGTTTCCTTCCTCGAGCATTTTGAGATGTGGAAGTACCACGTTCAGCGTTATAACACTGTGTGCTGCTGGGATGATGCTCACGACTTGAAAGGAGCTGCTTGTACGTGCCGGACCATGTTGATATGAATACCCTTTTCCATGACAAGTTCAAGAAGGTTGAGGTTGATACTGTCTCATTTCACAGTCTTTCCACCTCCTCTCTGGATGCCTGTAAGCTGTAGGGCTGGGCACTGTGTGTGTGTGTGTGTGTGTGTGTGTGTGTGTGTGTGTGTGTGGTGTATATGGGGGGATTATTTACTAGCTGCTGATGCTCTGTAAAATAAACACACTTCTTTTGAATTCACACTCCAGGAAACGGAATGAGAAAATAGACTTTACAGGACTCAGAGAAATTAGGAGATATTTTATTGTGTGATCACACATCAGGAAGAGGTGGGCCAGGACATGGACTTCAGATATTAGTTCTTCATTTTTAATCCAGGATATGTTTGGCAACCAATATATTGCTCTCAAGTGCTAGCTCCGAGTCTCGTAAAAGCCTCTCATCTGGAATGTCCAATCCATTTCCTCCATTTCTGCCAGAATGATCTTTTAAAGTAGAAAATCTGACTATGCCTCTTAGCAGAGTCCAGTGCTTAAAACTGAGCCTTTGTGTTTGGATTCAAGTGTTTCATTCACTCTGAGGGGAAGATAAGGGCTTGGGTCCTTGTTGGTTTGTTTGTTTTGTTTTATGACTTCTCTACCTGGAAGGACCACTTCCTTGGCTCTCCAAGGGCTTTTCCTGAAACTTCACTTGAGCAAAGCTCTGCCAGGATCTGGAGGGAAGGTAGTGAGGGTAGGTGACCCTCCCCTTCTAGGGATCCGTATAAAGGACGACAAGGGGTTAGATAACTAACCATTGTGCTCATTTCTGTAGAGATTTGTGTGGTGAGGTGTAGGTATCTATCATCTACCTGTGAAAGCAAAATGTGGTTATTTATGTCTGGAAAGACAGTGTTCCATTTGGTCCATGTGAAACCACATGCATAACCCAAAGTGAGCACATATGAGTTGTTAAACCTATATTTTGACTCTTTTAAAAGAATTTTTAAAGAATTTTGGTAGCTTCAGATGTGTTCAGTCCAATAGATTATTTAATTACAGTGTTTGGTTAAAACAACATTGGATGGATGGATAAATGGACAGATAGGTAGATAGACAGGTAGATGATAGATAGATGATAGGTAGATGGATAGATAGATAGATAGATAGATAGATAGATAGATAGACTAACAACTAACTCTCAGAGAATAGAATGAGTACAACAGGTCATGTTGCTTTTTATTCTGCACCCTAACTCCTTCCATAGTATTTCATTATGTGAATAACCGACCAGGGCCCAAATAACTTTTAACAGTGGAAATCTCAAGAACAGTTCTTTTAAAGCATAATGAAGCACAGATTATTTTAAACCAAGCCATAGTAAGTCAGTGTACTTGCAATCACATGCAAATGTTTGCTTTTTGTTGCTTTTTCATCGTTTACCCAAAGAATTGCTGTCTTTATCTTCTGAGTGCATGTCAATGAGAAGTAGGGTTGATGTTTCCACCTTCCTCCGCCTCCCAACCCAGTTGCACCCAAAGCTTCAAACAGACAAACTGCAAAGGCATTGCTATAAGACGGGATACAAGTGTCCCTAGGGAGAATTCAAAATTCTTGGATAGATTAGCATTTGTATTTCTTGTCCTGGGTTGAACTCTGCCTAACATTCAAGATACTGCAAAGTCCCTCTACAGAACCAAGGGGTTAAGCCTCTTTGGGGCCTAATTAGCCTGACCTAGGAGATAAGTGTTTTTTTTTTTTTTTTTTTTTTTGACTGATTCACATACTGAGTTAAACCTAGTGTAAAACAATGTAACAAATCAAATTTATATTAGTGAATCATCCTGAGGAACTTATTTTACAATAAAATCAGCACACAGCATGGGTGAGAAATTTCTCATACTACCTTTCACTCCTCTGCTTGAAGATGTTTTTCCCTCTGGCATTATTTCTGTTCGGAAACACTCCAGCATAGTTGGGATTTCAGTGCAGTCCATAGGTGAGGTGTGACTGATGGTCTCTTCCTATTTAGTCTGATGTTCTGGTGCTGTTTGAAATAGTTTGTTCTCCTCTTAGAAGTAATCCTAACACATCTTGGAGTTTTCTCTCTGGACATTTCAAACAATTTGTCCAGCATACTGAAAAAGAAACAGTGTGCAAGAGTAGCCGAGACAATGCCTGCATGCCCCGAGCCCCCCACCCCTGGGCACAGTGCAAGTGTGGTCTAGTAGAGGAGGGTACTAGTATGGCATGGCCATTTCTGACTTGGTCTATGTTTCAGATGTCATTGACTCAAGTACAGTGTGTAGATGATGACTTTACCAAGGTGAAAACAAATGTCACCTCTGGGGAATGAGGCAAGAAGTTTATGGGAATTAAAGGAAATATGAGAATTATTAGACATGTGCTGACAACATGAACTTTTAGCCATCCGGATGGTAAGTAAGAGAAGGCTTAGTATTTTTAATGAAAGGAAGAGAAGCCGAGCTGTCAGTCTTAGGAATATCGTTGAACGCTGCCACTATGTCCACGCAGGGGCTTTGGAGCAACTGTGTTGGGGTGCCAATATCCTTGGAGAATTTGGTGTGTTGGAAGCAGAGGGCACTGGCTTTGTGTCCCTCTGTCAGGTCTGGTGATGCCCCTGGTCAAGACTGATAAGTAAAGAGAACCCTGTTGATTCTGCAACTCCCTTAATGCTAGCCTTTCAGAAGTGGTAGTTAGGTCTTTCAGGTAGATGCCACATTTTGATTTCATGAACAGACATCAAAAGGCAAACTTACTATGTATCAACCACAAATGTTCAAATTCTGAGAATTTTAAGACTTACTGATATAGGTGACAGGTGGCATATAGGGAAAACACTTCTAGAAACATGTTACTTTGAACACAGTACATGTCATCCTCTTCTCCCAGAGAAAAGCTGCAGCTAATGCCATGATCTAAGTCTTCAGTTCAGGAATGCAGTGACTAATTTAAAATGATGCTAGGCAGTGGAGAGTTCTCAAAGACCACAACACGTATGTATCCACCAGCTGGGTGTATACATGGTGTTTGTTATATGTGAATCTAATTGTGAAATATGTGTACTGAAATATGATGAATCATTTTAGGACCCATGGCCTGTGATGCTGGGTGCTCAGTTAAATCACGACACATGCAACTTTAACCATGGTGATTCCTTCATCTAACTAGGTATATCACAGCCCCCAAATCTCAAATTTGGTCATGTCTTGTGATTTAACCAGAGTGCCCTTAACTCTGAGAATCCTATTTTGCTTCTATCCAGGAAATAATTTTCAACCCAGTATCACTTATAGCAGGAAAAATAAGTTTTCAGATTTTATTTATGTCAAGGAACAAAGCAACCCAGCTTCATGAAGCTCCATTCACACACTTCTTGGAAGTCACTTTCTCGAAGGTACTGTGTACATTTCCTATTAATGTCGCTGGGACTCAGAAACATCTCTCCCATTCATGGAAACCCCACATCCTTATACATTTTTAAAATAATATACCAGATAGGATTTGTAAGGGATAATGAAAGCATTGGATGCACTCTGGACAATGGCCATATGTTCAATTTCTTAAAATCTCTTATTTCCAAAAAAATCTTCCCACTGTGCCGACTGTTGGAAAATTGCAGCTATTTTGCATATTCTATGCATATTTTACTAGGGAACCTTCTATGGCTTTATCTGCTGAGATTTCCCCCTTAAAATACATCTGGGTAGCTCATCTAAAGCCAAGCGAAAAGTGAAACTTTCCATAGGTACTTAGATCATTGTGAAGATGACCATGTAATTGTATTTTATCATTTTGAAGATCAAAGCTTCTCTTTATAGTTTTTGTTGTTCAGCATTTCTCTTGCTCTGGGTGGGGAAAGACCCAAACTTGTTCAGTTAAATACAGCACTTAAATATTCAGAATGGTAGCTTTAGTGTGAAAATTTTTATCTGATGTTATTAAATAAAATGCAAAACTCCCACTTAAATTTAAAGTTTTCATATGAGCAATATACTTTCCTTTTAATATAATGTGCTTTTTGCAGGTTTTGGATAGTTAGGATTACGTGCAGTGTGCTTCACATTCCCATATTTTAGGCATAACTATGACTTCATGTGTATGTAAATTTTATTATTCTTTGCTAATATGACACCACAATGATTTTTCTATCTTGCTACATGCTAATATTTATTATTTCAGTGGCTATAAACTATTATTATGAGGTAAATTCTGACCTTATGAACACATTTATTTGGACATTTTAGCTATCTCAAATATTTTTATTTAAGCATTAATTTAGTACTTATCTTTCTTGACTTCAAAAAGATTTACACAGTATAATGGGAACAGAGAGAAATCAAAACAGAGACTTTCATTCTTTGAAGTGTTTCTTTAATGATATTTTGTCGCAGGCTGCTTTAATCTTAATATCCTTTTGTAAAACTTAGTTTTTAGTTAGTGGTCATCTAGTAAGTGAGCATATTTAGTTTTGTTTCAGACTTTTGAATTGGGAGCATTTATTTCCCTAATTTCAGAGGTTGTAAATACTTTGTAAGAAACATTTGGTTAACCTATTATCGTTATCTCTGGTGAAGACAGAAGAGTAAATTACAAGATAGCTTAGTGATTATGAATTTTATGTCTGCTCTGATTTATTATTAGGAAATAGCAACGTTCCTGGTCATTTAACTTCATAGTCACGAACTCCTGCTCCGCTCTCCATTTGTAGGATGTTAAAATCTACGTCAGTGGAAATGCTGACATATTCAGCAACATGTGGAAAGCTCTTTGAGCATCGTGGACGCCCTCTAGCCTTACTTCCCTCTTCGTGACATATTGTGATTTGACGAGAAGATTTTCTTTATTAAGTCCTGACAAGTGTAACCTAGCTGTGGACATGGGGTGTCTTTTCCAGCCACTCTGGGAGGTTACATTACCTCCATCTGCCCTGATTAGAATGGTATCAGGTAAACCTCCCAGTAGGACATAAACATGTCTTTATATCTATGTAAAAGACATGAGTTGAGGAGTACTAGGTGTCTTTTCCAGTTACTTGGAAAAGAAAGAAACAACACCCCTACCAACCCTTAAGATACATTCCAAAATCCTGGAGGTTTTCAGGCACAGGAAATAGTGGCTGTCAACACTGGTCCAGCAGCATCCCCTCCAAGCTATCAGCTGTACAATTCCTCAGGCCAAGCCAGGCCCACTTAGTGTCTGAGAGTTGAGCTAGGTACCCATGCCTCCCCAAGGACCCCAAGTGAGTTGAGAACCATCTCATTAAGATCACAAGGTCAACTTTTTCTTATCTTGATTGGGGACTTTTTAAATGGGCATATGAAGTGTCATGGACTTGCCATCTTGGGTGCCTGTGACTGTGTGGGGGCAATGAAGGCAGGGGTACATGGACTTTCATCCTGGAAATGAATCTGTGCGTTGCTTCTTAGAAAAAAAAAAAAGTACTAGGATCATTTTTTCATCATCTCATCTGAAGCTCATGCCACTTCTGAGTATAACGAGTTCCACAGCCTTCCTGACAGGTCAGATTCTAATTCCTCCTTGAATCAAAGACACTGTCTTTAGGCAGAGGCAAAACTGTGCCTCCACTGTGTGTAGACAAAACTCTGAGACATCTGCCGGTACTCTACATATGGTGTCCAAATGACCAGATTGCATTTTGCCCTTGGGAATCGCCGAATGGGAGCTATGCTGAGGGGTGTTGAGCTCTTTTCTGTGCTACTCATGAGGACTGCTGGCATTGTAATTGAAAGTCTGTGGCTATAAAAGCAATTCCTATGAAATTTCATTTTCTCCAGTAGCCTGAGGAACATACCACAGTAGCATGCCTCTCCCTTGTAATTGTCAAAAACCCTACTGCCAAATGAAAAGTGTCCAGCGGATAAGGCTGAGGCATTGTAGTTTGAGTAGTTATTTCTGAGGCCCTTGAGTGCTCAGCTATAGAATTTGAAAATTGTTGTAAGGGTCAACAATCATTCTAGAGATAGTCTACCTTAATCTTAAAATTCCAGAATAGTTTCAGTACTCACTAGAAGTCATATCATTTTTTTGAAGATTAGCCATGGAAGGGATGTTTGACTGCTTAGAGCATACACTACACTGATATAGTCAGTCCCACTCTACATCAGCCAGGTGGTCAGTCTTGGCTTGGCTGGGGCTGTTGGCACCCATGAATATTTATTTCATTAGAATCAGGGTAGTAGCATGCTGAATCTTGAAGAAGTGCGGAGTAAAAAGTTATGTCTGAAAGGGTTATACTGTCATTCACATGACAAGAAAGTCAGATGACAAATTTTGTCTCTTTCTTTCTTTTTCTTTCTTTCTTTCCTTCTTTCTTTTCTTTTCTTTCTTTTTTTTTTTTTTTTTTTTGGTTTTTCGAGACAGGGTTTCTCTGTGTAGCTTTGCTCCTTTCCTGGATCTCGCTCCGTAGACCAGGCTGGCCTTGAACTCACAAAGATCTGCCTGCCTCTGCCTCCTGAGTGCTGGGATTAAAAGTGTGTGCTACCACTGCCCGGCGTCTCTTCTCTTTCTGATCTTTCCCCCTTGACACCCTGTGGGGGCAGAAGGGGTGGCCTTCTGTGCTTCCATGTCACAGAGAATGTACTAAGGGGTAGAGAGCCTATCTGATAGTCTTCGGGTAGTTCCTTTGTCAAACAAAATATTTGGTCAAGGGCTGGAGAGATGGATCAGTGATTAAAAGCATTTGTAGCTCTTGTAGAGGATCCAGGTTCAGTTCCTAGAACCCACATAATGGCTCACAGCCCTCTGTGACTCCAGTCCCAGCAGATCTGACCTCTTCTTCTCACCCCCCATGAGCACCAGACATGCACATGGTACACATACACACATGCAGACACTCACACAAATAAAGTATAAGCAAACACATCTTTAAAAATTATACTTGCTCAAGCAGTTTATCTGGTAATTTATGAGCTGAAGATCAGTGCTTGGAGGCCAGGTCTGCTCTGCATTGGTGAATTTGTTGTGTGTGAATGAGTCCCCTAAGTTGCCTGGCGGGGAGGGGCTCTTTATAGTTCACTGTTTCTTGGGAGACAGAAGTGGGGTGGGGAAGAAGGGTGCTGTTTTCTTGATTCACAGGGCACAGCCCCCCACTCCCGCCCCTGGCAAATGCTTGCTTTTGTCATTTTGTGAATCCAGGCAGCTTAAGTCAAGTGTTCATGTATGCTAACCCTGGGTGGGGCCCCATGTTAGATACAAAAACAAGTGAGTAAAATGGCTTGCATCCCTAGAGGTCTAAACACAGAGATCTGCTTCTGAGGTGGCAATGGGTGGAAGTTAGAAATGCAGCGGTCCAGAGACTGTGCTTGACAGTGCCAGGCACAGAACTGCTCTCTGCATGTGGCACATCCTTTAGTCTGCCTCGGTGCTGTCTTCATAGGAGACAAGAGTCAGGCTTTCTAGCAAACCCAAGATTTCATGCATTTCACAGAAGAAGGTATAATGCTATATATCCATCATCTCCAGGAATTATTTAGGTTCATTTCTGTAGTCAGTTTGGCAAAAAGTAATTTTATGACTGAGTATGTGGCTTTTTCAATCCTAATAGTGAGATCCTGCCCATGAGTTGTTACCATGGCTTCCATAGCTACAGCAAGGCCAATCCATGAGAACTTAGGGGATGTGCAGAGGATACAGGTCACATTGGGATGCTTGGGTCTCAGTACTACTACGTGCTCAAATGCTGGGGTTGGGATATGTTGAGGTCATGACACCTATATTCTGGTGGTTTGGGCCTGTTTGGCTAAAGCGTTGTTGGCGTTTCTTCAGAGGTGTTCCAGTCAGCCAGTGTGATCGTGTTAAGAAGGGCTGTCACTGATTTTGAGCTCAAAGGATCTTTCCAATATCCCAAACCCAAATGAACAACAAGAAAGTGCAATTAAAAAAAGCCACCTTTCACTTTGCAAATATCCAAATACTTGATGCTATAGCTGTGCAGTATCGAGGCAATCAGTTGAGCTAGAACTGCATACATAAATATGGAGCTGGAAAGAGGCCTCCCTGGTTAAGAGCACTGGTTGCTCTCCCAGAAAATCCTGGGTTCCGTTCCCAGCACCCACATGGCTGATCCCCAAAGTCAGTAACTCCAGTTCCAGGGGATCCAACACCCTCTTCTGGATGCCATAGGTACCAACCTACATGTGATGCACAGACATCCATGCAGGCAAAATGCTTATACACATAAAAATAAACGTAATAAATAAACATGCACAAATGTGAACCATCTTTGGAAACCTAGTCTTCTTTTTCTTCCACCTTCCCTCCCTTTAATCCTCCCTCCACCCTTTTCTTGTTCTGTGGTACAGGGGATTGAGCGGAGGACTTCATTCATTCTAGGCAAGTGGTTTGCCACTGAATTATATCCCCAGACCTGTTTTGTTTTTTGACATATGGTCCTAGTGTATAGCCTAGCTGGCTCAAACTTTGAAGGACTGTTCATGCACCTCCAAAAGCAGCAGCCTACTGCTGCCATGGACCATAGAAGCCTGATTCTGCTAGGTGGTATAAATTATTTTAAAAGAGGAAATCTAGATTTTTTTTTCAATAAGAACTCTTCTTATGTCAGTCAGTTCAGGTCTTGGTCAGGAAAACAAAAGCCTTTTTGCATATTCCAAACATAGAGGGCTAATATAGGGTGCTGCTGCTGGGAGTTTCCTCCACTGTCCACAGGGAAGGTCTCCCAGATCCCAGAGATCTCCAGTCCAGGTGCCCAGCATGGCTCCCTGTAGCCCCAGGGCTCAGGGGTTGGTGGGAGCTGCTGTTGGCTGTCTTGGTAGAGACATCACTATGGGCAATGCCGAGGTACACAGGCACATGGAGACCTTCCCAGCAGGCGTCTGACCTGGTGGCCACCAAACCCATTTACAACTCCCCTACAGGCAGCTCAGCTGTTCCTCCTTCCCAGATCGACAAGGTACCTTTCTCTTCAGACTGACAGATCAAATAGAAGAAAGGGATCTGGAGATACCGAAGGCCTCGGAGTGGGCACAGGGGCAGGGAAGGAGCACAGAGCAGCACACTCACGGACATTGATATTCTGGTAGTTAATCTAAATTTAAAGCCATCCTCTAGCCAACACTCTGTGTTCCAGAGAAAATGCCCCTGCAGGAAAGAGTAGCCTGTGGTCCACTAGACAGGAGAAAATCCAGGATGCCCAGGACCGGCCATCAGGAGGCAGGGAGGCAGCCTTGGTGGACTGCATCATCTGGTCAGGAGTCAACACACTGAATCTGCTCACTCTTTCCCACTCAGGCCAGCATCTCCCAGAAACAGGAAAGAACAATCATTTTCCTTATTGCTGTAAGCTCTATTTGAAGAGAGGTCAGGACCCTGAAATGGACCAATCAGTGGACTGAAATCCCATGAGATTTTACTTGATTTAAACAAATTTGTGGCTGTTTCAGCATGCATCCTAACGTCCTGGCAGCCACAGTGTTGTGGTGGTCAGGGCTTCACATGGAGTGATGTTCTTTATAGAAAATATATTTATTGTTGTTGTTGTTGGTAGTGGTGGGGTATGGTGTGTGTGTGTGTGTGTGTGTGTGTGTGTGTGTGTGTGTGTTTGGTGTGTGTTGGTGTACGTGCACACATGCCATAGCACATATGTGGAAGTCAGAGCACAACTTTGGGGCATTAGGTCTGCCTTTCACCTTTGAGTGGATTCTGAGGATCAAGCTCAGGTTAGGTTTCCATGTCAAAGGCTTTTTCCTCCTGAGCCATCTTGCCAGGCCAGTCTTTAACTTTTTCATTTTGAACACAAGGACTTGTTTTGTCTAGAAATGAATTTAGATGAGATCTGCCCTTTTAGGATATTCACCTGCATGCTTCTTAGGGAAGTATAGAGAGAAGACAGTCATTTCCAAACCGTGTTCCCGGGGACTGGTCACTGTCCACCTACCATGCCATGGTGGCAAGTGGGACGTTCCTCTATATGTGTTGTAAAAGTGATAGATCTGTCTCAATTCTTTCTTTCTACCTTACTTCCTGACTAATAACTTTTGTTCCACATTATATACCTATAAAGTCAGATCTAACTTGAAATTTCAGCCAAAGAAATCCAAGAAAGTAAAATACCTATAAATCAAAATGTCAGCATTTTACTTTTTATCAAGAACTGGCTGATCCTTGCCCACAGCAGCTTGCTTCTGCTGTGCATTGGCTCATGCACCCAATTCTGAGTCTTAAACTTGTTCTTTCTGTGGAAAGAGACTTCTCCTCACCTAATAAATAGCCAAAGGAACAGGGCCACTCAAGCACGTGCCAATTAAGAATGCCTTTAGTCTTACAGAGGGTTGCTAAGACAGTTTGTTGCCATAGTGCCTTTAGCCAAAGAATCCTTTCACCTCCCCCCTCACTGACCACATGGACCATAAAATGCTAGTGAAAGCCCAGCTGCACTTCTGTTGGGCTGTGGGGGATGCATGGTTTAGACTGCTCTCACTGTTGACTCAGTGCATTAAGAGAGGTGTGCATGACACTCCTTCTCTGACGTCACCTTTCCCTCATCCCCAGAGACAGAGGTGCCTCTGGCCCCTGTGGATGTGCTAGGTTTCACCTACCACCTTGGTAGAGAAGGTGTGATGGGGTATGAGTTCTGCCCATGGAAAGAGGACCTTGTTACCGTATAAGATGAAACCCATGTGACTCACTCACACTTCCTTTGGTGTTATGTATATTTCACTGATGTATTTGAATGGCAGTATGCCAGAGTAGCAGGAACTTGGTCCTCCTGGCCCTGTGATCTATTATTAGCCAGCTGTGACATGTACATTTATCCTCAGTGCCCACACCCATATTCAGAACAGGGCGAGCAATACCCACTGGATCTTGGTGATGGAGTAAACCTAAGTGGTGGACAGTTGGCCTTCTGGAGGTCAGATGGCCACAGCTGGAGATTACTCTTTACATTTGCATCTGTAATGAACATGTATGAACCAGCCTCATCACTTCATTTAAACATGGAGTTTAATGTAACAGCATTTGCATTGTAGACCGTATCACAGGTAATCTAGACATGGGAGTTTTGGAAGGATGCTCACTGGTTGTGTGCAAAAGTACTGTATTATATAAGGGACCTACACATCCTTGGTTTGCTCTCACCCGGGTCTCCTGGGACTGATTCCCTGTAGAGACCAAAGGACGACTGCACATGCAACTCTTTGAAACTAAGGTGAGGTGCCCTTTTTGCTCTTAATAAACTTTCTGTTCAAGAGTATTTTTCTAATCGTATTTTTTCCTTGTGAAATTTTGCACATGAAATCTAGCTGTGGTTATACCATGTCTTTTACTTGAGGCATATTTTAGTTGATTCACATTTTTCCCTGAACAAATGCATAGCTCATGAGTACTGTTCACTGGATATAGATTCCATGAGAACTTTCTCTAAGTGATTTTAGGGGCAGACAGGCCCTAAGGCTTTTAGCAAGTGAGTATTCTACTTTCTTTTCTGTTTTTCTTTCTTTGCT
>CABHPP010138786.1:18960-42285 GCA_902168425.1 Peromyscus attwateri | reverse complement strand
CACAGGTGATATAAGCAGACAGAGCCAAATGTGACTCCAACCAGCTATGAAGCTGGAGAAACAACGAACAGAGCACAAAGGTGACCCACAGAATGGGAGAAATATCTGTGAGCCACACATCTGATACAAATGTCTAAATAAATCAGGAATAAGAACAACCAATAGCAAAACAATGAAAAAAGCCTAAACAAAAGCCACCCAAAAGCCCAACTTAAAAATGGGCAAAGCTTCTAGGTTGACATTTCTCAAAGGGAGACATACAAATACCCAACAGGAATATGAACAAATGCCCAGTGCCACTAACCAGCAGGGAACTTCAAATGAGAACCACAGTCAAAGACTGCTCACATCTGTTATAGTGGTTATTATAAAAACAACTGAACATGTGAAGGGCTGTAATGTTTGAACGTGAAAATGCCCCCAAGGGCATGACGGGCACTTTCCTGCTAGCAGACTGGCTTTGGAGGGATGATTGGATGGTGAGGGCTGTGACATCATCAGTGAACTAACACACTGGTAAGTTCACAGCTAAATGGACTATTAAGTGGTGGGGCCCAGCTGGAGAAAATAGAACACAGGGTTTGCCTTTGATGAACCTTCATCACTGTATCTTTGATGAACTTTCATCACTGTCTTTCTCTGCTTTGTGGATGCCTTGAAGAGAGCAGCTTTCCTCCACTGTGTCCATCCACCTGCTGCTCTGCTTCACTGTAGGCCCAGACACACACATATAAACTGACACCACAACTAAGGCAGCTCTTATAAAAGAAACCATTTCACCGGGGGCTGGCTTACAGTTTCAGAGTCTTAGTCTGTTATCATCATGGCAGAAAACATGGTGCTAGCTAGAGCAGTAGCTGGAAGCTACACCATGGTCCAAGCAGAGAGAGAGAGAGACACTCTAGGCTTGGCATGGGCATTTGAAACCTCAAAGCCCATCCTCAGTGACATACTTTCTCAAACAAGGCCACACCTCCTAATCCTTTCAAATAGTGCCACTCCCTGGTGATCAAGCATTCAAATCTATGAGTCTATGGGACCATTCTCATTCAGACCACATACATCATACAGCACAAACTGAAAAAGATTTGGTGTTATAAAATGTTTAAATTATGGTATATAAAATATGATTAACAATTAAAGAAGAAATGGCAAACTTGGAAAACATTTTGAAATTTTAACAAAAGTGATGTCCTTTAAAATGTCATAAATCAGCATAAGAACACTAGCAGAAAAGATCTAAGACAGAGAATGACAGAAATAAGTAAGAAATCTTATGAAAAAACTGCTCCTCTCCTGTGTCAGATACATGCAAATGAAGAGGGAAAGATTCATTTAAGATGTATACTGATATTTTCTGATGGAAATAAAAATATTCAAGCTTTTTAAATGTAAATTTTTAATCTTAAATGTTTTCTTATGAATAAACAAAATTTAGCGAATTTAGTTGTAGTTTGAATGAAAATACCCCCCATAGGCTCATAGGGAATAGCATTCTTTGAAAGGACTAGGATGTGTGGCCTTGTTGAATTAAGTGTGGCTTTATTGGAAGAAGTATGTCACTGGGGGTGGGCTTTGAGGTTTCAGAAGCTCAAGCCAAGCCCAGCAGCTCACTCCTCTCTTCCTGCTGCCCTGCTGATCCAGATGTAGATCTATGTCTGCCTGCAGGCACCATGCTTCCTGCCGTGATGATAATGGACCAAACCTCTGAGCTGTAAACCAGTCCCGATTAAATGTTTTCCTTATTAAGATTTGCCATGGCCATGGTGTCTCTTCACAGCAACAGAAACCTAAGACAATAGGCAATGGAGTATTACTCAGCCATAAAGAAGAGCCAGGTCTTCTCATCTATAGGAGAATAAATAGAACTGAAGACCATCACACTAAGCAAAATAGACTCAGAAAGACAAATACCACGTGTTTGCTGTCAAATGTGGAATGCAGATTTTTAAAGTCATGAAAGAAGAATGGGGGCTAGTGAAGGGGAACAAGACCACCAAGAAGCAAGAGACGAGAGGTAACTGGAGGAGGTGAATAGGATCAAAGTATATTGTATATGTGCATGAAGATGTCATGAGGCCCATTCTTTTGTACAACTAATATACACTAACAAAATGAACAGAAAGCTATCAAGGACTTTCCATTCTCTGTGAATTGGAAATTCAACTTAGAGTTTATTCATAGGAGGATGTGAAAACAATCTACACGCAAGTCTATTCATTGATTGAATTATGCTTCATGCTTAAAATGGAAAACTGCACTGAATGACCCTGAATAATAAAATGTCTTACTGACACTGAATGACAGAAAATGATAGTGGTGTGCTGGCTCAGGCTTCTAATCTCAGCACTTGTGGAGCTAGACTAGAGGACTATCAAAGGTTTGAGGCCACCCTGGGCTAGAAAGTGAGTTCCAGATAGCCAGAGCTATAGAGTAGGACTCAGTCAAGTGGAAAATAAGATATAAAATGTATAAAAATGTCAGAACATGGTCCATGAATGGAGCTGTGTGAGAATTTTGAGATAACTCCAAGGAAACAAGGCAAAAGTCTGTTTCTCCATCACATGGGTTGTTCTTGGGTGTGCTCTCACACCTTTCCCAGGTGTAGTAATGGGAGTGGGTTTGCTTCAGATTGTACATCATCTAACCCATTATTATTCAGAACGCTGTTTCATGAATCCACATGACCTTGCCCTTGTGACTGTATACAGCTTGAACTCAAGTGAACTTTGCTCATATGACTTTGCCAAAACCTCAGAATATGAATTGTCTGATGCCCTGAATAATGATGGCTATTGCACAAGACTTTAGTCCACTTCATTCTTAGGCTCCACTCTCTCAGGTTCATTCTACTAACCGGAGTGGTAACAAAAACATACAAATTGTGATATCATTTTTGTCTAGAACTACTGTGTATACAAGTGTGATGTGCCCAATTCTAAGTGGTGGCTGTGTTGGAGTGGTGAACTAAAAGGTTCTTTTGTTGTTTCTGCCCCTTTTTGATCCTTTATGCAATATTAGTCTACTAAACTGGAGGGTGGGAACCATGTCTTACCAGTATATCTTTGCTTTTCTTTAGTGTCTGGTATAGAGAATGTATACAACAAAACTGTGGAATTAGTCACTGAACACAACACAAACATCTTAAAGACAAAAAATGACTAGGATTTCTAATTAGAAATTATCAGCAATTTCACCATTACATCTTTGAAACTACGTAAGAAAGGGGCTTGGGGAATACAGGAAAGTGCCTATTATACATTAAGAAAAAACAGGACACAGAAATGTACATGTAATATGATCTCTGTACATGGGAGAAAGTGTAGGAAGAAAAATAGAAGATTATGAGGTTGTTCCTGAATGCTTGGAATTATTTGTTATTTTATTCTTTTCTTTCTAAACATCCTATGGCACAAATATACTGTTTATACAATTATAAGGTGTTTAGGCTAAACTTTTAAAAGATAAAATATTATAAAGAAGGGACAGAAGAGTATATACATCCTGAGCCTCAAATACCTAGGGCTTTGGTTCCTCTGACCTCCAACAAGGGACTGGACTCTTCTGAAAAACTGGAAATGGAGGATATTGCTAGAGCCTGCCACAGAGGCTGCTACCAGGCAGCTGGTTTTTATAAGTTGGCAAGCACTCACACAGCGCTCGAAGCAACCCTGACAACAACAAAGACCACAAAAGTGCTGGCTATTGTGGTGGTCTGATGAGAATTGCCCCCAAAGGCTCATATGTTTGAATGGGGGAACTTGGTCCCCAGTTAGTGCAACAGTTTTGGAAGGATTAGGAGGTGTGGCCTTTTTAAAGTGGGTATGTCACTGGGGTTGGGCTTGAGGTATCAAAAGCCCATGTCGGGCCCAGTGTCTGTCTGTCTGTCTCTCTCTCTCTCTCTCTCTCTCTCTCTCTCTCTCTCTCTCTCTCTGTCTGTCTCTGTCTCTCTCTGTGTCTCTCTGTCTGCTGCCTATGGATCAGGATGTAAGCTCTCAGCTACTACTCCAGCACCATGCCTGCTGCCATGCTTCCCACCACAATGATCATGGACTCACCCTCTGAAACTGAAGCAATCCCCCAGTTAAATACTTTCCTAAGTTCTCTTAGTTATGGTGTCTCTTCACAGCAATAGAACAATAACTAAAATGGTTCTATTAAGTAGCT
The DNA here is from genome assembly GCA_902168425.1 of Peromyscus attwateri. NCBI lineage: Eukaryota > Metazoa > Chordata > Mammalia > Rodentia > Cricetidae > Peromyscus > Peromyscus attwateri. The sequence continues at coordinate 38,118 of CABHPP010138786.1, read as the reverse complement.
ACTGAGCTATGTCAGGAGAAGGGAGAGAGATGAGCCTGTGTGACATTTCTTCTTTTCCTGCTTCCCTTCCCTTCTTTATCTTCTTCCTCTTTTGTTGCTCTTCCAGGCTCCTCTTCCTTTCAGAGGGAACAGATTATTGGGGGAGATGAGGTGACTTATTATCTAAGGCAAAAGACAAAGCATCAAACAGAGAACTTGATAACAGGTGAGAATGGAGTCATGTGCCATGTAATGACACTGCGGTTCTCTGCAGACCACACAGACAATTGCTGTCCTTTAGAACAATTTCTCCTAGTGATGACATAGTTATCTCAGTTGTGTGAATACACATTATGATGCTTGCCCAACAACAAAATTGCCTAGGGACAAATTCTTTACAATTTACCTCTGACACTAAGCAATACATGGTTGTATTTATAATCAGCCACAATGTGCTGGTGTTTCTGTGTATATTTGTGATAAGGATGAGGGAAAAGGAGGGAAGGTGGCTAGGAGAAAGTCAGAGACTCCAGACTTCTTAGATAGCAGCATACTCCCAGGGGCAGCTTGGCTTGGGCCATTGTGAACGGTAAGAGCTGCCTGTCTGGCTCTCATGCTCTGTGTGCAAACTGGAAGCCACTGTCCTGGTTCTGCCAGCTCTTGGGTTCTGGCACACTGGCCAAGTGTCTGGGGGCATTTCTCCATTCTCCTGGTTCTCAACCAGTACAGAGGTTACAGGAGCCTCCTCTAGAGCACAGTAGCTCTAACCTGTTCTTTCCAGAAAGGCAGTGTCACCAAGAAAGGGGAAATGTGTGTCCTACATGGGTTCTGCATCTTAGAGAATGGCTACTTCCCTTTTCTGTAATGACATAAAAGGTGGCATCATTACACACAGCCACATTGCTGTGTCTGGCTTAAGCATACTTTCAAATAGTTCACATAATTTAACTAGAGGAAAAGAAGATCTGAAGTCAGTAGCCACAATATCCCTTCCAACAGACCTTAGAAAGTCATTTAACTCGGAAGTCCCTTACACAGGAGCACGAAGTATCTCTCCTCACCCCGCTCCCTCACTCCATCTCCTTCATTCCCTCCTTCCTTCCCCACTCCTCTTTTCAAATTGCAAACTCTAGCTTCGGACCAAGACTACAGAATGCTTGGATGTTAGTACACTTCTACTGTAGTGTGAGTAGATTACATCACTCCCTTTTTGAAATGTCAAAACAGTGGCACAGTACTTCCTGAGTCACCAACTCTCAGCCTGCAGGGACAGCGTATGCTGCCTAAGGCTTTGCAGACACTGCTTCCAACAGGTTCCTTCCCATTCATACTGTCTGTGTAGTTAAGTCTACACATTGGAGTTTGTACACTTGCCCAGAGTGTTTCCTTAAGAGTTCTTATACCCACCTTCCTCTGCTCCTTTGAGGAAGACTTTGGGGGTTCACAGTGATATCTGCCAAATTTTGATGAAAGGAGTGTTAGTCAGTGCTCTGCAATCCTTAAGAAAGTCCCAAGAACCCACCAAAGTTAGGAAATAGGGAACCAGGAGCTGAAAGCCCAGGGCTTGTACTAGGTGCCAAGAAATTTCTACAGTGAGGGACACCCAGCTCAGAGGCTACTCAAATGCTGTTCCCCAAAGCAAGATTCCAGAGGGTAAAAGGGAACATCATTAGTGATGGTGCTGGACCTCATCTTGGGTTGACATCAACAGCACCCATGGGATATACCGGAGAGAGCCTGGCCCAGGGCACTAGTGTCAGTGACATCTAGGAGAGAAATTTGTAGGGCTGGAGTTGCTGGCTCTCTATCCCAAACATGCCACACCCTGCATGGCAGAGTAGCATATAATTACTGCTTTTGGCCCAATTAAACTTAATTAAATGATTAAGTTTCATTACACTATAATCTAGGCTTTTGATTTCCCCACTGTGGGCTTGGCTTGGGAGATTTGGGTTTTAATGTTAGGGTAATATGGACATCTAATTTGTCTTTGGCCAATGGGAAGAACGTTGGGAAAATTACTCAGCTGGCCCACTTGGTTCATTCCACTTTGGCAAAAGGCAATAATGAGTTTGTTTGGTGGCCCATGATACAGTTCTACTTTGCTTAGGAACCTCAGATTCATAGACCAAAAGTGGTAGCTTTCATTCATTGTTTGCCTCGGAAAAGTTCTGAGAGCCGTTTCCAGAACTTACAGCTTTTTCTCCATCCTCCCTGTGGCTCCCACAGCTAGAATACTCTATCTGTGGGGCATGTGCACCAGCACACCTCACCATCAGCCAATTCTCCATCAAGAGAGCCCTGCAGTTAGACAAGCTTTCTTTTGGATACCTGAAGACCCCATTGTCGTTCTCTGTGTGCTGTATCTAGATAAAACAAAGGTTCCAGAGCTGTTATCTAGGGAGGCAGCTGGCCCAAGACTCTTGTTTGTGAATTTACCTTCAGATGATGAGACTCAGAGGACTTATAATATGGCTCATCACATTTCTTTTCAGAAAAAAAACACAACTTCCCAGTGAAGAATGCTAGTCAATATTCACGAAGTATTCTGCCTGTGGGGAAGTTTTCAAGCAGCAGGGGTTGGATAAGCAGCCAGTCTACACAAGAGGGTTATCTTCAAGGGATTAGTGGTGGAGCCTATAGTTTTATCAGACAGATGGGCTGTTTTATTTTTTCATTTTGGACACAGTTCAAGAAATGAATGAACTGAGAATGAAGGATCAGTGTGACAGCTGGTGACATATTCTTCATCTCTGTCCAGATTCCTTGGGACCACAGTTTTCTGCTGGAATACCCAACTCCTACAGCCTCACATCAGCCACTTACCTGTGTGTCCTTGTAGTCACTAGGTTCTCATTCCATGACATATGATGAGACTCCCTCATATGCTCTGGTTTAATTGTAATTCATTTGTTACTGATGGCAAAACATTCCTGTTTGGGTGGGAGCTCTACCTCAACCCCTGGTACCCTAGCATCCATATACCCAAAGAGTCTGGAATGTTCTGGTGGAAGATCCACCTCAACTCTCCTCCCCCATCTCTTTCCCTAAACCCGCCCCTTCAAAGCCCGCCAAACACAGCTCCTCCCCCAGAGAGGCTCAAGACCACTCCCACGGGGTATATAAACTGCATCCCAGAAAACAGACATGTGGTGGTTTTCCTGTCAGCCCCTCCTCTCTGAGGGGCTGGAGAATCACCCAGGAACACTTTACCCATTAAACCAGGCTTTTTCTAGTTCGGTATGATTTAGTTTGATTTGGATTGCTGTATCGAGGAGAGGCTTATCGGGGTGCAAAAAAACTTTCAATTCCTTTGTGTGAAACAGTGCACAAATTAAGCTCTTTCTTGGCTGATGTGTATCCCTTTCCTGAACTTCTTTTCTCTGGACAGGCTGGTAAGGCACAATGCAGGCACATTCTGAAAGGTACTGCCTTCCTCTGCAGGCTGCACAGACTTCTAAGGGCACAGCTGTTGGATCAATGGATACTTATATTTTGAGTCCAATAGATGCTGTGAAATCCCTTTCCCAGAGGATTTTGGCACATCAAAGAGTGTATTCTCCCGTCCCTCCTCTGAACCCCACAGTATATGATAAAGCCATTCACCTCTCAGTGTAAAATGGTTCTCCATCACTCACTTTATTGTTTTTGAAAACTAGTGAATTTGAGCATCTTCCCATATTCTCTTCGGTCATTTAAATTTATTCTGTCAATTCTTTCTCTTTTTTTCCCCCCATTATTTTGCTATTCATTTACCAAATCAAGGAGCTCATATGGTTGATACAAACATTGTCTCTTAAATTAGTAGTGCACTTAACCTATTGACTTGACAACTTTTAAAATCAAACTAGCTGTATTTTCTTTTACAGTCTCTAGTCTTAGTTTTAAAATGTCTGTCCCTAGGCCAGGAAGGTGATTCCATGGATAAAAGTGCTGGCTGCCCAAGCCTGATGACCTGAGTTGCTTCTACAGTGGAAGAACTGATTCCCACAAATTGTTCTCTGACCAGCCCCCATGGTCAAGATAATAAAAAAGAAAGTTCTTGAGCTAGCAAAATGGCTCAGATGGTAAAGGCACTTGTTAGCAAAGCTGAGGGCCTGAATTCAATCCTTGGGACCTACATGAATTTGAAAGTCTCTTCCACTTTTAAAAGTGTGTGTGTGTGTGTGTGTGTGTGTGTGTGTGTGTGTGTGTGTGCCTGTGAGTGTTTGGGCACATGTGTGTGGGTGTATAAAGAAAGAGCCTTTCCAGATTCTTCTTTTTTTCTTTCTTTCTTTTATTTTTTTTCCTTCAAGACAGTGTTTCCCTGTGTAGCCTTGGCTGTCCTGGAACTCACTTTGCAGACCAGGCTGGCCTCAAAGTCATAGATCCACTTGCCTCTGCCTCCCTAGTGCTGGGATTAAAGGCATGAACCACCACCCAGCTGGGCCTTCCCAGCCTCTTAAAAAAAAAATTCCTCACTGTTATTTTTCACATACAAAAAAAAAATGTAATCTACTTGAAATGGATTTTCTATATTTAGTAGAAAATTCACATATTTTCATGTGTTTGTGGCCACATTTCAAATAGAGAACTAGCTGAGCTAGTACGTGATTACATTACACTGTTCTTCATTGTTCTGTATTGAATTGTCATTAGTCCTGGGATCCATATCCGTCTTACTAGCAATGACTGCAGACACAAAATGCAATGACTGGGTGGACAGTACACCTTCTAGCTGTGATAGTGAGAATTTAAGGATTTAATTGGTTTTCATTTTGCTTATCTGTATATTCTGACTTTTTTTTTCCTCCAATGAGTGTGGATTACAACAACAACAGCAAGAAGAGGGGGGGTATAAACACAACTGGTTCCTGTGCATATTGTCCCAAGACAAAAACACAGATAACCAGGCACACAGCTACTGTTCTTGGAGACTGGAAGTTTCCCCTTAGGGAGAAAGATGATAGGTCTGTTCTCAGCACCTCTGGGAAATCTCTTTAAAGGTCAGCTAGCCCAGAGGTGGGGCAGCTTAAGTTCTAAGAAGACATTGCATTCTGCCAGCAACATCTAAACTAAGCCTGAGGTGGTGAACCCGGGTGTGAATGGCACCACTGTTATTCAAGCGAGTGTTTAATGGATCGGAAGGGCAGACTGTGCTGAGCTGATGCAATAACTACCAGGTACAGGTATTGTTCACAACCCGTGGGGTGTTGGAACAGTTCTGTTTCTTCAGCAGCTTAATTGCTGGCGGGCACTTCAGTGCTGAAGTTAGTTCCAACTGGGGTGAAAGAACACCTGCCAGTTATAGCAAATGCAGCAAGTGTCCCTAAGTGACAAAGGTCAACTGAAGTCCCCAAACCTCCACAGCCAGTAGCACTGCACAGCTCAGACGATCTGGACATACTCCCCCATCATTTCGGGTTAGAAGGTATGTTAGACCGAAACCTTTTATTACCATTCAGCTTCCCAAAGCCATCAGGCATAGTGGGCATCTATAAATTGCATGCTGGAATTGTAGCTTGTGGAAGAGAAGCCTGGAGGCAGGGTGAGTGGGTTTTCCTAGGCCTCTCAGAGTTAAGTGGAGCATCGTGTTTCTTGGCTTCATACTCTACCCTTGGAGTCTGTGAACGGCAGAATGCCAATGCGGGGCTCAGTAAAACTCACTCAAGCAGGAAACCAGAATTCTGTGGAACAGACAGGTTGTTCTCAGGGGGTCTACAAGCCCACAGACAGGTTTAAGACTTTATTCTCCTGTAGGTGGATCTTTCTGAAGCTAGTATTCCTCCTGGGGAGACCATAGCTGACTCTCCCTGGGTTTAAGGTATGACAGTTTAAGACACTGAGGAAGGAAGCTCCCCAACTGGGGAGTCAGTTGTGCCCACGGAGAGATTATTGCTGTTAATGACAGCCGAGCCCTCATGAGGTCTGAATGCAAAGTGACACCTCGGAATGTGGAAGTGGCCCAAGGGAACCAATAATCTGTGGGAGGAAGGCCAGCAGGGGTGGAGTAATCTTTCTCACTGTCCTCAAACAGAGCATGAGCCTTTGGGGCCTCATCTTACCCAGCTGCACACTTTGCAGCGTCTCCCATCTGAGAACAGGTATTCTTACACATCCGACTTGGCCATAAAACAATACAAATTTCACATGAAGCTGCCAGGTCTTGTAACTTAGACATACAATGGCACTCACCAGAGTACATTCAGAGACACCCTGGCTGGGAGCTAAATGCCTGATGAAAATTGGGGGTGTCTAACATGTCTTCCTGGGATTGTAACATAGCTTTCAGAATGGTCTATACTGAATGCACCATTTCACTCAGAACCGACAGGACCAAGGAGCTGTTTCCTTTCTAGGTGGCTGCTCTGAAGCTTCTTGTTCTGTTTCTGTTTTGAGAGGAGGCAGGGTTCACTTTACAGTTCAGGCTGGCCTCAAACTCATGATCCTTCCTCCTCAGCCTTTCCTGCTAGCTCAGAACTAGTTTAATCCCCACCCCTAAAAGAGGTCTGCTGGAGTGTTGGGCTTTGTTGCTGTTTGGTCTTGAACTTCCTCATGGTTTCTGTTGTTTGTTTTGTTTCTATTTCTTTCCCGTGCCTGGCTGTTCATTTGCTGTACAGAAGCTTGCTGGTGACACGTGCCAGGCTGTCCTGAAGCTCACTTTTACTTATTAGGGATACATAACAGCAGCTGAGAGACTTTTTCTTCAAGATCCAGCAAATGGACTCACAGAAAGTTCAAATGGGGCAGTGGAGCACTCTAGAGAACTGAAGCTTCTTACAAAAAGAGAGTTCCTCCATTCTCCACCCCGTCCTGCCCCCCAGAATTGAAAATCTGTGTCTTTCCAAGCAAACATCCCATCCTCCCAATGCTGGAGAAATCAGATTTTTGTGGTGAGATAACATAATAAGTTGGGCAAGACCCCAGTTTCTCCCACCCACGCACTGCACAGAGCCCCTGGAGGTCTCTCCAGTGATACCCGTGAGACCAGTTCAAGAGAACTGTGGAAAGACAGGGAATGAGGGGGATGTGTGGAGGACCCAGATGAAGTACCTCAGAGTGCAGAACTGGACAGAAGGGGCTGTTAAGAAGTGGGACTGAAGAATTCTATAGTCCTCAGGTGGAAAAGGACAAAGGAGGCTTCTGTCCTAAGCCACACCCTGGTGTTTCCCCCACACCCATTACCCATTCTTCAGTCCCCCAAACTGTGGGGAGGGGCACTTCACTTTTAAGCTCCCACTCCCTGAGGGGAGGGTGGAACAGTCAGGCTCAGAGGCCAGGGACAAACGCAGATGTTTAGCACCATGTTGTGAATCCAGGGTGACTGATGCTGCACTCCAGCTGTCCAGCTGCATTATAAACTCTCCCTTTATTTTTTCTATTGCACCCGTGGAAGGCTCTGTTTCTTGTAACTGACAACAGCCTGGGTAATTCAGTGGTTTTGTGTCCACGTCACACTGGGAGCTATCCCAAGTGAGTGTGGCTTGGGTTTCCTCTCAGCACAGCTCCCTTAGGACATAAAATCTCTTCCCTTGGGCAGGCGACTCCTTCAGTTTCCCTTCCTACCATGTTCTCTCTCTTGAAATGCTTCTCACAGGCAAATGCTACTGAGCCTTTTGCCTCCCCCCCACACACACCTCTTAAGTATCTTTCATTAGGCCTCATTCTATCTCACACAGTATTCAACACCTGAATTCATGCAACCCTCACTTAAACCATTTCACAGGTGGATCATTGTGCACCAAAGGGTTAATTAACCTGCCCTGGGTCACTACTCGTATCAGAGGAAGAGGGAGCCTCCAAAGCTCATTGCCCCCCCCCAATCCCCCCACCCCACTTACCCATCCAGTTTCTGCAGGACAGGACACATTCTCCTAAACATGGTTGCATCTGTCTTTGACTCTATGAGAGAGTGTTCCCCCAAATTGTTTGCAGCAATCCAGCTGTGGTTGGGGCTCTAGAGCGCTCTATCCTTCTCTGGAGATTCCAGCATCTGCAAATGCTCCTGTGACAGCCAGTTCCAGTGTTCCTCACCTGGTGCTTACTCCACCTAATTGAGGCCTGTCTTTTCTATACATTTGGCAAGGCCTTTCACCCTGTGGCCTGTCTCGAGACCTTTTACTGGTTGGAATGTGCTTTATTACATCTGTGTGCTTACTCTTGATTTCTCAGAATCCTTTCTTACATGTCATGTCATCTTTAAATTCCATTTTGATATATTAATAATGCTCAAGTTTTTCACAGTAAAAAATAAGTTTTTCCAGTTCTAAGAAAACGACACCCTTTCTCCCTAAGGTTTCATATTTCTCAGGGTTATGGATGATGGTTATAGGGTTGGGCGTGAAAGAAAATATTAGACTCAGTATTCTCCTTTTAAAAAAAGTGTCTCTGGTCTACAGAGCGAGATCCAGGAAGGGCACAAAGCTACACAGAGAAACCCTGTCTCAAAAAAACCAAAAAAAAAAAAAAGTGTCTCAAAAAACAAAACAACAACAACATGATGTCATTGGTAGGAATGTAAATTGTTTTACCCACTGTAGAAAACTGTATGTTGATTCCTAAAAGAGAAAAAAAAATGTGGAACTATTATATATATGACTGAGCAGCACCACATATGCTTATATAGCCCAAGGATTTGTTTTTTTACAGTTGTTGTGTGATATTCTGTTTGTGTTCTGAAAAATAAAGCTTGCCTTGAGAAAAAAAAAAGTGGAATGGATAGGTATAAGATATTATGGTAGATTATTTTTTATACTAGTAAACAAATTTAGTAAAATAGCAGCCTTAGATAATTTGCACTGTTATGGATTCTTATATGTTGATACAAATGTAAACTATTTTTATATTTCTGTTTAAGATAATTTGTATATTGATACAAATACAGAACTATATTTGTTATAATGTACATATATTTCTACTCTTATTTGAAATATTTGTATATTGATACAAATGTGAATATCATAGTTGTCATACTGTATGTATGTTCTACCTCTGTTTAGGATATTTTGTATATTGATACATATTCAGGATTATTGTCATATTGCATATTGCACTATACATTCCTACCTCTGCTTTAGCTATTTTGTGTATTGTCACAACTTTGAAGTCATCGTCCTTTTACTGTACATTTGCTTACAGACTGTTTACCTTGTTTACATGAAGCCTTAGTTCATAGGTCATTTAAGTAGATAAGACTTATAGATTTATAGTCACCTATGCTTGTCATCTCTATAGTTATGTTAGTTAGGTTATCCAGATTTACAGATACATAGGTCAGATGGACAGGTAATCTTCAAACACTTCATGGACCTAGATAATATGGCATTTAAATAACTTAGAATTCTGTCGACGTGAGACACAATTGCTCCTGGCAGCACCAATTTGATCCCGAGAGAATGTTGGGCTTCTAAGACATTTCCATTTGGAAATTTGTCTTCTTGGCACAAAATGGCCTACTGGGCAAAGAACTGCCCTTGCCTCAACTGCTGACAGTACGAATGCTGTCCTTTCTGGACAAGCGGGACACAAGGAAAAGTGACTTCTGAACTCTGCCAAGACAGGGTAAGATGGTCTTTCAGAATTCCTGCTTCTGAAAATGGTCTGTCAGATACTCTAGGCCTGTAGCCAATTTGAATGCACCAACAATGCTGAGAAACTTTAGGTGACTGTCCAGGCTGCCAGCTGTCTCTGTCTACTCTCGCAAGATTCCCGAAAGTTGCTTGCATCCTTCTCCCATTTCTCAGGTATCATTATATTCCTTCTCAGGTCTTTGATGGGATTGAAGATTGGCAGTTATAGTTACAACTTACTATATATAGATAATATCTTAGATAGAACATATTAAGTATTAGATTTAGGTTCTTTAGGATAGGACACCTTTTGGAATGATCTCTGTAATGCACCATTTACCTATGCTCCAGACTTCTCTGGATTTTAGTATGTGTCTCTTGTTTGATATTGTTCGTGTTGGTTGTAGTTCCATCTTGTCTAGGTCATTATCCCTTATTCCTCCTGGACAATATTTGATAATCATTCCTATTGTATATAGTCATGTATCAGGTTAGAACCTTCTTATTTAGACAAAAGGGGGAGATGTAGTGAGTAGCTGTTCCAGCTTTGACCTGGAAGTGCCACCCCCTGTCACGCCTACAAGGCAGAGCTGAGAGAGGACCCCTGAAGACCCGAGATCTGGATGTGCCAGCTCTCTTGGTTCCTGGACCCTGCACACTGGAGGTAGATCAAGCAGAGTTCTCCAGAGAACACTACTGGACTGCGCTTCACCTTTCCCAGACCCTGTTACCTATTCCTTCACTTGTAAGTTACCCCACAAAATAAACCTCCCTTTTAACTACGTGGAGTTGCCTTAATATTTAAACCAATATCAATATGCTTTACATTGGGGGCTGGAGAGATGGCTCAGAGTTTTAAGAGCAATTGCTGTTCTTCCAGAGAACCTGTTTGGTTCCCAGCACTGACATAGGGCAATTCATCATTATACTCCTTTTCTGGTCTCCACAGGCCTCTGAGCACATGTGGTACACACCCACACCCACACCCACACAGGCACATAACTAAAAAAATTTTAAAGTGTGTTTGAATGACTTGGAAAAGATAAACATTTCACTTGAATGTCAAAGCTCTCACCCACTAGCCTGCTTGAAGGAACAAGTGAGGGGGTCAGAGGATTAAAGCTAACAGACAGGGAGGTGCTTGTGTGCCTCACATAACCAGAGTTGGAAGCACTGCTCTGACCTGGAAGCTGAAGATGGGGTTAGATCTGATCTAGCCTTGTGTTTGTAGTGGGAGTTCCAGGTGTGTAATGTGTGCACCGTGAATGACAAGCAATGTGGTGAATGAGCAAGTGTAACAATGGGAACAAGTTCTGATGCATTCTTGGGAAAATAAGGAGAGAAACTGGCAAGTAGAAGGTGATGTTGGACCATGGGGAAAATGGCAGTGGATGACATGGCAGGGGCAGGTAATAGACAACCCTGAACAGTGGCAAGAGTTGAGGCTGTATTAGTACAGAGTTCATGAGAACTGAGCTAGGCATCAGGGCACCAGGACTAAAAGCATAGTTCAAGTATTCACTAACTTAGCTGCTTTCTCTTGAAGCTTCTTTCCTCTCAAAGAAAATCGTATTTTGGATTGATTTCCCATTTAACTATTCAGATCTGACCTGGAGTCACGCAGCAGGCTGTGGAGAGCCATGGCACCTCTCCCTGCCTCCATGACCAGCGTTTCACTTGCTGGTTCATGGTGCTCGGTGCTTCATGTACTAGTCTTTACCATCCAGCCCGAACCTCCTCCGGGTTTGAGACTGTCATATTTATGGTGTGTCTCCATGACACTTGGATGGCAATAAATTGGGGGCCCATGGGGTATTTTGTTTGTCCCTTTAGTGCAGCTCTTTTTATGGAGTGCCATGTACCAGGATTTCTTTTGGGCCACTAACCAGCTCCCAAATCATGACACGGAAACTTATTATTAGTACAAATGCTCAGCCTAGCTTAGGTTTGTTTCTGGCTAGCTCTTTTAACATAACTTTTTTCTCTTCGTCTATATTTTGCCTCGGTCTTTTACTTTTCTTCCTTCTCCTGTCTTGCTTCTCCTGTCTGACTGGCGGTGACTGACTTCTGCCCCAGGAACTTTCCTCTCTCCCCCCCATTCTCTTTGTTCTTCTTCCTCTCCCTCTTCTCTCATTCTTCTCCAGCCTAGATTCCTCCTCCTACTTATCCTCTCTGCCTGCCAGCCCTGCCTCTCCCTCCTCTGCCTAGCTATTGGCCATTCAGCTTTTTATTAGACCAGTCAGGTACCTTAGGCAGGCAAGGTGAAACAGCAACACATCTTTTCATAATTGAATAAATTCAGCATAAGCAATTATGGCATATCTTTACATAATTGAACAAATGCAGCAGAAACAAAGGTAACACACCTTCACATATCAAAAGTAATATTCCACAGTATAAACAGATGTAACACATCTTTACATAGTTAAAATATTCTATAACAGTGCAATAAGCAGATCGAAGGGCTCCCAAAGCTGTCCCTGTCCTAACCCCAGGACTCAAGAGCAGCTGCCTCACACGGCGAAGGGGACTTTGCAGATGTGATTAAGGCAAGGAGTTTCAAATAGAAGCTGGTCGTACAATGTCTGGGAGACTCACAATGTATGCACCAGGGCCTTTAAAAACAAGAGCCGGAGGTGTGGCCTTGTTGGAGGAAGCCCACAAGGGGTGCGCTTTGAGGTTTCAGATGCTCAAGCCAGGCCCTCTGTTGCTATTCCTTCCTGAGGATCCAGATGTAGACTCTCAGCCCCTCTTCAGCACCACAGCTGCCTGCATGCCACCATGCTTCCTGCCTCCTGAGGATCCAGATGTAGACTCTCAGCCCCTCTTCAGCACCATGGCTGCCTGCATGCCACCATGCTTCCTGCCGTGATGATAATGGACTAAATCTCTGAAACTGTAAGCCAGCGCCAGTTGAATGTTTTTCTTTTTAACAGTTGCCATGGTCATGGTGTCTCTTCATAGCAATTGAAACCCTGACTAAGACAGATGGCATCATGAGAGAAATTCCACCGGGACCATGGCTGACTTTGGAAGAAAAAGGCTCTGGCCCTAAAAATGCAGATGGCTGCCAGAAGCAGAGAATGAGTCCTCCCCTGGTGGATTCAGAAAGATCACTTCTTTGTTAATGCCTCAAGTTCAGGTTGTGAGGTCCTGTCAGATATCACTGCCAGAAGTATGTGTGTCCCTTGGAGCCATGACGTGATAATTTATTCAGCAGCAGACAGAAAACTGATAAGGAAGTAAAGGAGAATTTTGTCTGTGAATCAAGCACCCCCATGCTGATTTCTCACTTCTAATTGTCCACTACTAGGTTTGAGGTGCTCATTTCTGCCACACAAGTGACCCGTGCTTGAGTTCTAGTCATCACTCATGTTATTAATTGGAAAGCAAGAATATGAGCATGGCTATCAGAAGATGCCGGGCCTCCTCCACTCTGGCATAACCAGTAACAAATGTGGATCTGTCAGTTGACATGATTTGCTCTCCATTTGTCTGACAATTAGAGGTTTACACCAGACTCTCCCGAAGACCCCATTCTCCCTGGGTATCAAGCTTCTGTGACTGGTTGGCAGTGGCTCTCTGACACAGTCACCTTCATATAAACTGGGTTTAGATGCTGCAGCACAGTGGTTCTCAGCCTTCCTAACGCTGGGGCCTGTAATACAGCTCCCCATGTTGTGGTGACCCCCAAGCATAAATTATTTTCATTGCTACTTCACAACTGTAATTTTGCTAGTGTTATGAATCATAATGTAAACATCTGTGTTTTCCAATGGTCTTAGGTGACCCCTGTGAAAGGGTTGTTCAGCCCCCAAAGGGGTCATGGCCCACAGATTAAGAACCACTGCTGTAGCAGATATTTCTTTCCCGATAACTCCAGGGATAAGAATAGTTCCTGGAATTCTTTCTGGCCATCTCTTTCTCTCTTTATGATAAATATTTTGTTCAAATGGGAAAATGCCAAATCAGTGCCTTTAATTTGCTGGGGCAGTATCAGTGGAGGAAAGTGGAGTGCCTGCCTCAGAAGGAATGCCCCGAGTCCTTGGTCCTTGAACTTGCCAGATGCTGATGGAAAAGGAAAAATGACCTGGATGCTCTTCCGCACCACTGCCACCTTTGTTAGAGGCAACTGATAACTGTGTGGCCTCTACAGCATTTTAACATGTTTTGTTTGTTGTTCTACAAGTAGCTGAGGGATGGAACTCTTCCCAGTGTTTCCCCTCTGCTGGGTTCAGACACATCCCAAGGTCAGAACACTTATGTTCTGTAGTACGTATTTTCAAAGTGAAATGCTTTACCTTTTCCTATCTCTGGAATTATAACAGGAAAGAAGATTGAAAGAGAAATAGAGCCCAACAAACATTTCTTGCCTTTTCTTGAGATTACAAAACAGATGTTAAATTTAAGTTTATACTTCTTAATTGTTCTCATTTACTTCTGTATCCTCTAGTCAATGATTCTGTAACTCCATGCTACAGTGCACAGGGTGGGTTTAAAGTACAAGTATGGAGACGCTGATTGCCCTTCTAGTCCCTAGTGATCAATATCTTTTAGATTTCACAATCATTGAGTTTATGAAGTATTTATTTGTTTACATAGCTTATTTCACTTAACATAATACCCTCCCACCCACCCATGTTACAAGTGATAAGATTCTACTCCTTTTAAAGGTCGAGTACAATCCCATTTTTGTTGGGTTTTTTTTTTTTTTTTTAACTCTTTACTCTTTGTTCTTTGGGGACTTGCCACCCAGATCCCAAATAAATCACATGGAGGCTATTCTTTTTTATGAATGCCCATCTTTAGCTTGGATTGTTTCTATCCAGCTTTTCTTAAATTATTCCACCTACATTTTGCCTCTGGGCTTTTACCCTCCTATGTACCTTCCTTTACTTCTCACTCTGCAGCTGCTGTGTAACTGGGTGTCTGGCCCCTGGAGTCCTCCTCTCCTTCTCCTTTCACTCCCTGATCATTTCTTCCCAGATTTCTCCTCTTATTTATTCTTTCTTCCTGCCAGCTGCACTTATCCTTTCTCCTGTCTAGCTATTGACCATTCAGCTCTTTATTAGATCAATCAGGTGTTTTAGACAGGCAAAGTAACACAGCTTCATGGAGTTAAACAAATGTGACATAAAAGAATGCAACACTTCTTTGTATCATTAAACAAATGTTCCACAGCATGAACAAATGCAACACATCTTTTTTTTGTTTGTTTTTTGTTTTTATTTTTATTTATTTATTTTTTGTAACACATCTTTAACTAATATTCCACAACACCCCATTTCATACACACACGAAATTTCTTTTTGTTCATTGAGGCTTAGGTTAATTTTATATTTTGGCTATTGTAATTTATGCTGCAATTAACATGGACATGAAGATATTTATCTCTTTGGAGATGTATACATATATATTCAGAAGTCAGATTTCTGGATCATATAGACATTCTATTTTTGGTGTGTTTTTTTGTAGCCCTAGGTTGTCCTGGAACTTGCTCTGTAGACCAGGTTGGCCTCAAACTCAGACATTTGCCTGTTTCTGCCTCACAAGTGCTGAGATTAATGGGATTAAAGGCTTTCACCACCAGCGGCCCTATTTTTGGTGTCTTAAGGAACTCTGAAAAACTCCAGTCCGTTAACCAGTTGCACTGGGGCTCCATGTTCAAGAGCTTCTATACTGCTTTCACAGTAGCTGTACTAATTATACCAGTAACATCAGTGTAGGATTCCATATTATTTTCAACACTCTAGATTTTTATATTTCTAATAATAGCCATTTTTACATTTATGTATTTATTTCGCTGTGTGTATGCCATGTGTGCTCAGCAGATTGCTGAAGCCCAAGAGGGCATTGAATCTTCTAGAACTGGAGTTACAGGCAGTTGTGAGTTGCCGTGTGGATACTGGGAACTGAACTCAGTTCCTCTGTAAAAGGAGCAAGCCATCTCTCCAGCACCAATAATAACCATTTTAAGCACATTAAGTAACACCTCACTATAGACATAATTTGCATGACTCCAATGGTTAGTTATGTGGAGTGATCAGTCATGTACCTGCTGGCCTGTATGTGCTTTTAAGGAAATGTCTACTTATATCTTTGCTCATTTTCAGTTGGGTTTTCTTCATATATATATATATATATATATATATATATATCCCTTATTAGATATATGGGTTGGAAGTATTTTCTCTCAGTTCATAGGTTTGCTTTTCTTTGTTTGTCTGGTTTATTGTTTGAGAAAGGGTCTTGCTATATAGTCCAGGCTGACCTTGAGCTTACAAACCTCCTACCTTGGCCTCCCCAAAGCTCATTACAAGTGTGCACCGCCGTGCCCAGCTGGCTCTGTGCTCTCTGGTTTTCTTGACTGTGAAGGTTTTTACTTCAATGCAGTCTTTCTCCTTTTGTAGTCACATCCGAAACTCTCCCCAGATTATATTATCATAGAGTGTTGCATCATGGAGCTGTGTCTTCCTCAAGCAGTTTTACAGTTTCAGGTTTTGCTAATCTACTCTGAGCTAATTTTTATTAGTGTAAAATAACTTCAATGTTGTGAGTTGATTACTTTAAAATACTTCATACACTAGGTATACTATAATTTCCCGCATATTTTGATTTTAGAATGGCCACAGTTTAAGTGGTCAATAGCCACATGTGATTATTAGCTACTTCAATTAAAAAACTGGCATCTGAGAAACTGACCTTCTTTTATATTACTTAATAGAAAAATCAAAAGAAAGACGTTCTGGGATTGGAGAGATGGCTCAGTGATAAAAAGTGCTTGCTATGCTTTCCTGAGGACCAAAGTTCAGATCTCAGTACCCATGTAACAGGTCAGGCAGTCTGCTCATGCCTCAAAACCCAGCTCCATAGGTGGAAGATACAGGAGACTCCATAAGGGGAAGATACAGGAAATGCACTGGGGCTCCTTCCAGTAACGGGATCTAATGAACTCTATACAAAATGCTGCTTTGGTGATGATGTAAAAAGCTTAAGAATGGAGCTGGAGAGATATCTCAGTAGTTAAGAGTGCTTACTGCTCTGCTAGAGGATCTGAGTTCAGTTCCCAGCACTCAGGTCAGGCAGCTCCAGGGGATCCAATGCCCTCTTTGGCCTCTGTCAACCACCCCCAAATTCCTCCCCCCACCACACACAAAATAAATCTTTTTAAAAATACTTAAGAGCAAGAACTGAGAAGATAAAACAGCTTTTCTTTTCTTTCTTTTTTTCTTTCTTTTTTGAGACAGGGTTTCTCGATGTAACTTTGCACCTTTCCTGGAACTCACTCTGTAGACCAGGCTGGCCTTGAACTTACAGAGATCCGTCTGCCTCTGCCTCGCGAGTGCTAGGATTAAAGGCATGCGCCACCACCACCCGGCTCTAAAACAGCTTTTCAATAACACTGAACTAAGAAGAAAAATACTTACAAAATATAAAAATATTCAGGAACCTGACAAATAAAATCTGATGCACAGTCAGGAATACCTGGCAGACAAGTGAACAAAGAAAATGAACTCAAGTGAGGAGAAAATTCAGTCAAACAAAATAGACCCAGAAAATGTGGGGCCTTGTGGCATAGACTTGTGACCTCAGCACTCAGGAGGCCAAGGCAAAAAGATTCTGAGTTTGAGGCAAGTGAGGGCTACAGAGTGAGACCCTATCTCAGGGAAACAACAAAAACAACAACAACAAAACAAAACAACAACCCTTAGTTGTTATAACCAGGGGTCAAGGCCATTACAATTGGTACTGCTTTTGGGTTTCATATGCTCAACAGCTACAATAAAGACTAAAAATGTGTTCTGTATGCTCTGGAGAATGACCTGTAATGGCCAGAATTTCAGTTCTAAATGGATGAAGTTTTTTTTTTAAGTATGCAGCAAGCCAAAGCAGAAGAATAAATAATAAGAGAGATAAGTAGATAGATAGATAGATAGATAGATAGATAGATAGAAAGATAGATAGATAGATAGATAGATAGATAGATAGATAGATAGACAGACAGACAGACAGAAAGATACATACATACATACATACATACATACATACATACATGAATGATAGCAATGCATTAAATTGGGAGCTTGCAAACATCCAACAGAAGCTGCCTGGGGAAGCCCCGTAAGGCATCTTGAGGTATTCCTGACCAAGAGCAGAGCAGGGTGGCTTCAGCTGAGACTTTCAAGTAAAAGAGCAAATAATGACAGAGACAACAGCATCCTGTCGGGTGTTTACCACAGCTACCAGAAACCAACTAGGGAAGTTGAGGCAGTCAGTTTCAAAGAAGAGTTCCAAACTGAACTTTCATTCAATGGATGAGCTCCCACGGTTGAATTTCTGGCTCCCTTTTCCCACTGTGGCACCTTTATATCCTGGGACAAACAGTAGTAACCTTTGTTGGAAATGGTTCACCTTCTAGCTATTCTCAAGGGCACAATGTTTTTACTCTTGGGCATATTTTTTTGATATTATAGTATAATTACATAATCTCCCTTCCTTTTCCTCCTCCAAAGTCTCCCGTAAAGCCTCTCTTGCTCTCTTTCAAATTCATGTCCCACACTCACTCCAGCATTTGGGTTTTTTTTTAATATTTGTATTTTATAATTAACTTAATTTCACATATCAGCCATGGATTCCCCCATCCTCCCTTCTCCCACCCCCAGACATCCCCCTCAATCCATCCCCCATTCCCACCTCCTCCAAGGCAAGGTCTCCCCTGGGGAGTCAGTCCAGCCTTGTAGACTCAGCTGAGGCAGGTCTAGTCCCCTCCTCCCTACACCAAGGCTGAGCAAAGTGTCCCAGCATAGGCCCCAGGCTCCAAAAAGCCAGCCCATGCACCAAGGACAGGTCCGGCTCCACTGCCTGGGGGCCTCCCAAACAGTTCAAGCTAATTAACTGTCTCACTTATCCAGAGGGCCTGGTCCAGTTCCATGGGGGCTCCTCAGCCATTGGTTTATAGTTCATGCATTTCCACTAGTTTGGCTATTTGTCCCTGTGCTTTTTCCAACAATCACGGTCTCAATCTCTCTCGCTCATACAATCCCTCATCTTTCTCACTGATTGGACTCACGGAGTTCCACCTGGGCCTCGGCCGTGGATCTCTGCATCTGCTTCCATCAGACATTTGATGAGAGTTCTATCATGACAGCCAGGGTCTTCGGCCATCCGATCAATATCCTTAGTCATCATGGAAATGCAAATCAAAACAATTCTACGATACCATCTTATACCCGTCAGAATGGCTAAAATAAAAAACACTGAAGACAGCTTATGTTGGAGAGGATGTGGAGTAAGGGGAACACTCCTCCACTGTTGGTGGGAATGCAGACTTGTACAGCCACTTTGGAAATCAATATGGTGCTTTCTTAGAAGACTGGGAATCAACCTCCCTCAAGACCCAGCTATACCACTCTTGGGCAGATACTCAAGGAATGCTCAATCATACCATAAGGACACACACTCCAGCATTTGTTGACAGCTATTTTGTTGATCTTTGCCATTCTGTCTGACTGGTGTAAAATGAAATCTCAAAGTTGTTTTGGTTTGCATTTCCCTAATTGCTAGGAACAATGGACAGTTTTTAAGATATTTCTCAGCCATCTTTTTTTTTCCTCTTTTTTTTTTTTAATTG
>CABHPP010138786.1:725-18860 GCA_902168425.1 Peromyscus attwateri | reverse complement strand
TTTTTTTTTTTTTAATTGTGTTTAGGTCCCAGGCCCATTTTTTTGAATGGATCAGTTTTTCTTTTTTTTTTTAAGTTCTTTATATATTCCAGATATTAATCTTCCTTCAGTTTTATGGGTGACAAAGATTCTCACTCATTCTGTGGGCTTCCTCTTCACTTGATTGTTTTCTTAGCCTGGCAGAAGCTTTTTAGTTTTATGAGGCCCTACTTGCTGGTCTTAATCCTTGGGCAAATGGAATCCCATTCAGGAAGTCCTTTCCTGCATCTACATCACGTAGGGCACGGCCCATGTTTTCTTCTAGCAGTTTCATTGTTTCAGGTTTCACATTTAGGTCTTGGATCCATTTGGAGTCAGTCTTTGTGCAAGGTGACAGATGCAGGTCTCATTTCACTCTTCTGCATGTGGACATCCAGTTTTCCCCAGATCCTTTTTAAAGATTGAAGATTATTTTATTTCTCTAGCTTACATTTTTTGGAAACTTTGTCAAATATTAAATGACTGAAGTTATGTGTAGTCCTGTTTGGATTTTCAATTTGTTCCACTGGTCTACATGTCCGTTTTCACACCAATACTGTATTATTTTTATCACTATGGTTCTACAATATATCTTAAGATATGGGATGGTAATCCCTCCAGCATTGTTCTCTCTGTTCAGGATTGTTCTGGCCATCCAGAGTCTTTTGTAATTCCATATGAATTTTAGGATAGTTTTTTTCTATTTCTCTGAATAATGAGGTGGGAATTTTGATTGGAATTGCATTGAGTCTGTAAATAGCTTTTTTTTTTTTTTTTTTTTTTTTTTTTTTTTACAGATTCTGTAAATGGTCATTTTTATGATATTAGTTCTACCAACCCATGAGCACAGGACATCTTTCCATTGTTTAATGACTTTATCTCTTTCTCCAGAGTTTTAAAGTTTTCACTGTAGAGGTTTTTCACTTTATTAGTTAGGCTTACCCCTAGATATTTAATTTTAATTGAGGTTATTGTAAATGAGAGTGTGTCCATGATCTCCTTCTCCACATGTTTGTTGTTGGTGTATAGAAAAGCTATTGATTTGTGCAAGTTGATTCTGTATCCTGCCACACTGCTGAATTTGTTTATTATTTCTAGAACTTTTCTGGTAGAATGTTTATGATCTAAATGTATAGCATCATTTCATCTTCATGTAGGGATAGTCTGACTTTGTCTTTCCCCAGCTTCATCCCTTTAATTTTCTTCTCTTGCTTTATTGTTCCAGCTTGTACTTCAAGCACAATGTTGAAAAAAGAGTACAGACAGTGAATATCTCTGTCTCATTCCTGACTTCACTGGGATTGCTTCAAGCTTTTCTTCATTGAGGATCATGTTGGGTGTAGGTTTCTCACATGTAGTTTTTATTATGTTGAGGTATGTTCCCTCTAGCCCTACATTCTCTAGGACTTTTATCATGAAGGCATATTGGATTTTGTCAAAGGTCTTTTCTGCATCTATTGAGATGCTCATGTGATTTTTGTCTCTAAATCCATTCATGTAGTTTATTACATGTATTGACTTGCAAAAAAAACATACCTACATTTCAGGGATGAAGCCAACTTGGTCATGGTGAATAATCTTTTTGGTACATGTCTGTATTCTGTTTGTAAGTATTTTATTAAGTTTTCTGACTCTATGTTCATCAGCGATATTGGCTCATACTTTGCTTTTTGTTGTTGTTGTGTCTTTGCCCAATTTTAGTATTAGACTGATACTGACTTAGTAGAAGGAGTTTGGGCATGCTTCTTCTATTCCTCTCTCTCTCTCTCTCTCTCTCTCTCTCTCTCTCTCTCTCTCTTTCTCTCTTTTCATAGACTCTTTGTGAATTTCAATCATGCATCCTGATCCCATTCATCTCCCCATCCCCTCACCTCCTCCCTCTGCCTTGCAACCTCCCCCAAAAAACAAAATTTAAAAGCGAAAACAAAAATAAAACAAACAAATAAACAAAAAGCAAATAAAAAAATCTCCTTGTGGAAACTGTAGTATGTCACAGTGAACCACACAATTTACCCTTTAGTCCATACATCTTTACTTGTAAGTGTTCATTGCAATGAGTCATTGGTCTAGTTCAAATCCCCTGACTTCTGCTACATTATTGGTACTGGGCACTCACTGGGTTTCCTGTTGTTGCCTTGTGTCATGGAGATCCTGTAGCTTTGGATCTGCAGGTTGGGCCCCTTCACATGCTCCAGCAGTTCATAGATGAGGTGGATGTTAGGATGGGCCAACTCATCATAGCCCTGATTCTGGGCCTGGGTGGTAGCTGGGTTGGTCAGCCCACCAGCTTTCCCTCATTGTCACCACCAGTTGAGCTCTCCAGCATTGCCTGGGCTAGCTCACCCAATGTAGCAGACAGCAAAGATCAGGGCCAGTTCTCCTGGTCTCACACCCTCAGGTCCAGCTCACCCATACCATCAGGGCCAGCTGTTTTGCCCAGGTGCGGTGCAGGGCCCACTTTCTGGATTGCTGCACTTGGTGAGGGGCAGGACCAGTTCTTCCATTCTCATGCCCCCAAGGCTGGCTCTCCCACCAGCCACAGGTGGAAAGGGGTGGGCTCATATTCCCCTTACCCTTGCCACCCCATGGCATACATGGAAGGGGGTGGGGCAGCTCTTCTGCTCTCATACCCACAGGCCTGACTCACCTGTACCTCTGCCAACAGGGTCAGCTCTAATGTGCTGCCCAGGTGAAGTGCAAGGCCTGCTCTCCTGTGTGCTGCAGCTGGTGATGGGCAGGACCAGCTCTCCCACTCTCATGGCCCTGGGGCCAGCTCTCCCACATGCCACAGGTGGCTAGGGTCAAGGGGAGGGAGGGCACTTTTTCCTCACTCATGCCACCACATGTCTGATGAGGGGGGCAGGGTCAGTTCTCCTGCCTCCATGCCTCCCAGGCTAACACACACACACACACACACACACACACACACACACACACACATACACACACACACACACACCACCGCCGCCGCCATCAACAGGGTCTTTTAAATTTGAGTTATTGGGTTTTCAATTCCATTTTCATTTCAGTTTGAGTCCTCTTCAGTGTTCTGTCTTCTTATTGAGTTCCAATCTCAATTCTCAATGGAATTCCATTCTGTTGTTTTTCATTGTTATTTCTATCAGCCTCATGTTTGTGTTTTCTTGGGCATCACTCAGGCATTTATTCTGAGTTCTTTATCCTTAATTTCATTAAGCTAGTTCTTTGTGTCTTCTTCATACTCCTTAAATTATTTGTTAAAAGTCTATGACTGTTCTTTTAAATTTTGTGCCTTGGGGTTCATTGGCAAACATTTCTACAGAACTGGCAGGTTTGTAAAGTAAGTACTGGCTTGATTTTTCATATTATTGGTATTTTTGCAATGAGATCTGGGCATGTGGACTTCTTTTATTAGTTCTAAGTCTGATATGTATAGAGCAGATTGGGGCAGAAGAGAGAATGTGCTGGTAGGTAGGGCCTAAAGGTTAAAAATGGCTTGGGTTGAATGAAGTCAGGTGGACAACAGGAACTGTATTGTTGTACAGGGTGTGCCTCCTGGCTTAATCCTGGAGTGTGGGAGTAGATCTGGCTGGGTGGAAAGGTTGAATGTTGTGTGGCAAGACCTATGGGTTGGGGATAGCTAAGGAGCATCCTGGGAAAAGCCTAGAGATTGGTTTCAGCACAGGCATGGGGGTCCAGACTAGGATGAGGTGCTAGATGTGGGACCAGGGCTAGATCTGGTGAGTTAGGGAAAGTATGTGGATGGGAAAGGTCAGGGAGACTTACTGGGATAAGGCTTGGAGAAGGATATGGGAGATCGAACTGAGTGGAGAGGTTGGGTGTTGCACAGAAGGGACCTGTGGGTGGTAACAGATAGGTGGTTTTTCTAGAAAGACAATCCAGGACTTGAGAATGGAACTGAACAAGAAGACAGAACACTGAAGAGGACTCAAGTTGAAATGAAAATGGAATTGAAAACCTAGTAACTCAACAGAAGCCTATTGATTAGGTGTGGTATAGAGAGGAGTGGCTTGACTAGGCTGTGGCACTGGATGTGGGACCTGGGCTAGGTTAACAGGTTGGAGAGAAGACTTGGTTAGGGAGATCAGGGAGTGTCATCAGGCTAGACCCTGGAGAAGGAAGCGGGAAGTCTGGCTGGGCAGAGAGGTTGGATACTACACTACTTTTGGGCTTTTCACTGTTCTCTTCTTCTCCACCACAGACTTAGGGGTGAGGAGAGCCCATTTCCAGAAAACGGGGCTTTGGAGGACATTGAAACAGACATGCTTGAGTCCAAAATTGACAGGAGGAGGCAAAACTCCATTTGTAGAGCCAGTTTCTTGGTGAACTCAAACAGTACACAACAATTTAACAATATAATATACATTTCCACACGCTAAGCAGAGATGTGGAAGATGTTTTTAAAAGAGACTCAAATGAAACTTGTGGAGAAGAAAACTATAACGTCTAAGATGAAATTTACATTTGCTAGGTATTTGGTGAAATCAGCCTTTTCAGAAGAAACCAGTAATAATCTGGAAGATATAAGAATAGAAGTTGTCCAAAATAAAACTCAAAGAAAAAGAATGGAAAAAGAACTTCAAGTGGTTTAATGCACATGGCATTGGATAGCTGAGATTCTCTCAAAGTGAGTGAGGAATAACAAATTTTTAAAATAAAATAAATTTAAATATTCAAAATAATGGCCGATGTTTTACAAGCATGATTATAATTATAAACCTGCAGCCTCAGGAATCTTAACAAAACCCGAGGATAAGAAACATCAACAAAATTACACAAAATTTATCACAACCATATTGTTCCAAGCCCAGTGACAGCATAATCAAATCCCTCAAGACCAGTGAGAGAAGATGAGAAGATCTTAAAAGTTATTAGAAGTAAAACACAAAATAAACAGTAGTGATGCACACCTTTAATCCCAACACTTTGGAGGCAGAGACAGGTGGATCTCTGTGAGTTCAAGTCCAGCCTGTTCTACAGAGCAAGTTCTGGGATAGCTAGGGCAACACACAGAAACCCTGTCTTGAAAAAACAAAGAAACAAACAAACAAGAAAACAAAAGAAGAAGACAAAGAAGAAGTAAAACATGAGAATGAGAGAGTATTCACAGAAATCACTGCAAGGAAGATGACTGTAGAATGACATTACTGAGTCACTGAAAGCAAAGTCTGCTTATCATTCCATGCGCCATGACAACAGCAGCAAAGGGTAGATGTTTACAAGCATACAAGGCTAAAAGATGCAGTATCAACATTGTAAGAAACGTGGTAGTATTAAAGAAACTGACTTCAGACAGACGGGAAGCAACATCACATGGGAATTTGCATCTACCACAGTGAATGAGAAGCACCAGATGGGTTGATGCCTCCATAGGCTGAATACTGAAAAAAAAAAAAAGCATGGTATAACAGTCCTTATCACCCCAGATTTTAAAGACTTTATCAAGGAAAGTGCCTATGTAGTTCATAAGGTTGTCTTCTGTGATAGCTTGCTCTGATGGGAATTTTTTTAGCCAAATCAATTCATAAGTTCTTACCATATGTGCCATGTATCTAAGAGTAGATGTATTTGACAGGTTTGAGAGTACTTATCTGTTTCACTTTGGGCAGTATGACCCTGACCAACTGTTGGATTAAGTTAACACATTCATCAAATGTGTATTCCATTCATTAAATACATATCATACTTATGGCATAGGGCCTTATTATAAACTTTGCCATTCCTATTCACAACAGAACAAGTCTGGGGGATTCTGGAAGAGACAAAATCAAAAGGTTTAGAGAGGACTACTAGACCAGCCAAAGATTCAAGATAGTATAAAAGGGTACCAACCACCCATAGAGATACCTCATCTAATGTCTATTATCTGCCTTTCTACTTGGTCACCAAGTGCTCGCTACTAAGAATTATCAATCCATCTAACCTCACAGTTGGCTGAGCGGCTGTTCTTAAGCCATGTAGTTGGCCCAAATCACCAATGAGATAAGGCATGTGTTCTGTTCTACATGTTCCCCACTGCAGATGACCCAATCATTGAGTCACTATTAGACCCTAGGGGCATGGTATCCCTGCTAAGGAGATCTCTGTTATTTTTCACATTTCCACAGCTACTGTGCTTTGTTGTCAGAGTAACCAGAGAGTTCCCACCTCTCTTGCTGTGTAGGTACCACACAGCTGCCTGGACTGCTAGAGTATTCCATGTTGAATGTTGCTTTGGAAATAGAAGAGATCTCTTGACTCTGTTATCTCATATCCTCATGTAAAGCCATCAATTACAGTCAAAGAAGATATAAGGAGAGTATATCATCATACCTAATTGGAACTCATAGCTAACCTAATATTCCAAACTGACACTAAACATACATTTTTAGGGAAATGTGAAAATAAATGAGAGTCAAAAGAACATAGAAAGATAATTCAATTTTGTTGAAAGAAAACAGTTCATAATTAGAATGAGAAACTCAACACTGGTCAAAATTTGGAAATAGAGAATGCAACATTTAAAAAAACCTGAAAGCTTCAACAACAGACTCATTTAAACAGAAAACATAATGTCATAACATGAAGACAGGTATTTTGAAATATTATAAATACACAAAAGCAGGAGGGGGAGGGAGAGGGTTAGAGAACAAGCACGTGAGAGATAAAAGTCTGAGACTTTTGGGTGCCACTGAACAAAAAAATACTTGTTTTAGTACTACGTGAAGGTTAGGATACATAGGTATTATAATATATATGTACTTCATGATGGAGCACACAGATTTACTAAAAATAACATTGAGTTGTAAAGGAACAACAGGTCCCAATGCTGTGGTAGTTTGAATGGGCCCCATAAACTTGTATGTTTGAATACTTGGCTACCAGTTGGTGGAACTGTTTGGGAAGGATTGGGAGGTGTGGCCTTGGAGGAGGTGTGTCACTAGGGGTGGGCTTGGAGGTTCCAGAAAATTTTTGCCATCTCCAGTGCCTTTCTCTGTCTTGTGGTTGTGAATCAAGATGTGAGCTTTCAGCTGTTCCTGCCACCATGTGTTTGCTCTGTCATTGTGGACTTGACCCTCTGAAGCCATAAGCCAAAGTTGGTGCTTTCTCTTATAAGATGTCATGGTGTTTTATCACAGCAATAGAAAGTGACTAAGATATATACAACAGTGGGAAACTTTACCAACCCATTTTGATCATCCCAACAACAACAACAACAAAAATACCAACAAAGATACATGAGTTAAATTTTACTAAGAACAAATGACCTCAATTTCACAGTTACATAATATTTTACCTAAAAGTTACAGAAGGCACCTTTTGTCAACATATAAACAGTCTCTAGAATAGAATATGGGTCACAAAATCCGTCCTGATAAATTTTTAAAAAAAAAAATCTGAAATCATGTATCTTTTCCGATAACATTGAGAAATAGACTACAAAGAAACTTTAGAAATTATACAGAATACACAAAAACAAACACACAGTATTGAATGAACAATAGGTCACTAAAGAAACAAAAGGAAAAAATTTAAATTCCTCAAATTAAATTAAAAATATGCTCTACCGAAAGTAACCAAAAGTTATGACATGCAAAACAATAGTAAGTGTCTATATCAAAAATACAAAGATTTCAAATAACCTGCAGAGAATCACAAGGACCTAGAAAAGCAAGAACAAACCACATCCCGAATTAATAGAAGAAAAGCAAAACCAAAACTGGAGCGGAAACGAAATGGAGGCTGAAAGTTCTGAAGGGAGCTGGGGACACGGCTCTGGTCATATCTTTCCGCTGTCCCAGAGGACCCATGTTTGGTCCCCACACAGCTCTCAGTCACCTATAACTCCAACTCCAGGGGGGTTGAAGCCTTTTCTGGCCTTGGTGGATACCTGCATGCATGGGGCATAAACATGGACACACACGTCCAAGTAAATAAAAATAAATCTTAAAAAAGAGAGACCTTGAGAACAAAATCTGCAGTCTCCTGAATACCAAGAAATTGCTGCTCTGCTGTCCTCATTAATCCACGGAGAAGCTGATCTGCTGTCTTGGGAGTATTCTATCCTATGAAGTTTTTCCAGTTTTTTTTTTTTAACTTTAATCTTTGTGGATTTCACATCATGCATTTTGATCCCACTTACCTCCCTGTCCCCTCACATCTGCCCTCTGCCCTTGCAACCTCCCCCCCAAACAAAACCAAATTTAAAAGCAAAAGCAAAGAAACAAAACAATAAAAACAAAACAAAGCAAAAGATGAATCTTGTGGAAGCTGTAGTGTGGCCCATTGAGTCACACAGTTTACTCTTTAGTCCATTCATCTTTACTCGCAACTGTTCACTGCCACATGGCATTCACTGGTTGTCTGGAGGCCTCTGGCTGCTTCTACACCAGGGACAATGTGCTCTCACTGGGGCTCCTCTTGAATATCCTGTTGTTGTCCTGTGTCATGGAGATTCTGCAGTTTTGTATCTGTAGGTTTTTCCCTTTCACATGCTCCAACAGTTCATGAGGTGGATGTTGCAGTGAGCCAACTCATAGCCCTGGTTCTGGGCCTGGGTGGTAGCTAGGTTGGTCAGCCCACCCACTTTCCCTCATCATCACTACCTGGGCAAGCTCTCCAGCACAGCCTCAGCTAGCTCACTCAATGCAGCAGACAGCAAGGATCAGGGCCAGTTCTCCTGTTCTCAGGTCCTCATATCAGGGTGACCCACATTCAAACCACTAGGGCCAGCTCTATCGTTTTGTCCAGATGAGGTGCAGGGCCCTCGCTCCAATTGCTGTAGGGGGAACATGAGGAGAGTGAGGTCAGCTCTCTTGATCTTATGCCCTCAGGGAAGGCTCACCTGAGACCTTGACAACAGGTCGGGTACAGAGCCTGATCTCTTGCTGTCCAGGTGGAGTACAGAGCCTGATCTCTTGTGTGCTGTAGCCGGTGTGGGGCAGGACTAGTTCTCTCACTCTCGTGACTCCTGGGCCCTCTCTCATGCCTGCCACAGGTAGCAAGGGGTGGAGGGGGGAGGGCATCTTTCCCTCACCCGTGCCACCACATGGCAGATGGGGGGGGGTCAGCTCTCCTGCTCTCAGGTCAGCTCACCTGAGTCCCGGACCACAGGGTCAGCTCTAATGTGCTTCCCAGATGAGGTGCATGCCTATGGTAAGGGCATGCTGAGTGCAGGGGTGAGCTCTCCCTTGAGGGGTAGGGTCAGCTCACCTGGTACACAGAGAGAGACAGGACCAGAAATCCCAGAGCCAGTGAAGGGTACAGAATGATTCCAGTGACCCCCATGCTAAAACATGCCATGAACATCACCACAGACCCCAGCTGCAGCAGGACCATGGACCTATACAGGGTCCTGGGCAGGCAGCAGCTCAGGCTCAGATGCCACCATGGCTCAGTGACAGTACAAGCCCCTTAGATCAGCACAGCCCTGGCAGCAGCATGGCCCCCAGGCATCAACATGGTCCCAGGCATCTGCAGAGCCCTTGGTGATAATTGGATCCATTGACACCACTCCAGACCTTGACCTCCACAGGGCCATGGACTCATACATGGCTCTAGGCAGTGGCTCATGCTCCTATGTCTTCATGTCTCCAGTGACAAAACCGGCCACCCAGATCAGCATGACCCCAGGTGTGGCATGGTCTTCGGATACTGACATTATCCAAAGGTGGCTGGTCAGATCCCAGTCATCCTCATAGCCCTCAGTGACAACAGGATCCCTGGTCATCAACTCAGACCTGACTGCTGTAGGGTCATGGACCCAGACGTGGCCCTCTGCAGCAACCTTGGCCTGGAGGACACCATGGCCCCGGGTGACAGTACAGGCCACTCAGATCAGGATGTTCCTTGTGACGGCATGACCCTTGGATGCCCTCATGGCCACAGGTTGCGGCCCAGCCCCTGAACATCTATGTGGCCTTTGGTGGCAATATGGGCCACAGACGTCAATATAGACCCTGGCTGTGGTAGGACCATGGACCCAGACATGGTCCTCGGCAGCAGCCAAGGCCAGGTTGTCAACATAGTTCCAGGTGGCTGTGCAGGCCATCCAGATTGGCATGGCCCCCACAGCAGCATGGCCCTTGGACGACAATGTGACCCCAGGTGGTAGCCCAGACCACAGGCCCCTGCATGGCCCCCAAATGACAACAGGAGTCACAGACTCAACTCAGGCCCACTCGGCTGCTCCTGGGCCCTGGATCAAGACCTGATCCTTGGTCATAGCCCAGGCCCAGACATCTCCCTGGAATCAGAGGCCAGCTGACCATTCATGTCAGCCTGTTCCTCACCACCCTCACCTCTCTGGATCCACCTCTCTTCTCAGGCCACGAGGTGTGGAGCTGTTGCCTTTCCTCTCTTTTGTGCCCAGGCCTAGAGACCTCGGGCAGTACTTGGTATGATGGTACCTGATCACCTGGCACCAGAAGTTCCTGGTTGATTGTAACACCCGCACACCCAAAAGTCCCAGGGGGTGGGGGACACTGCCCCATCTGTGTTGCAATCAATGTTGCTTTTTTTTTTTTTTTTTTTTGGTTTTTCGAGACAAGGTTTCTCTGTGTAGCTTTGCGCCTTTCCTGGAACTCACTTGGTAGTCCAGGCTGGCCTTGAACTCCCAGAGATCTGCCTGGCTCTGCCTCCCGAGTGCTGGGATTAAAGGCGTGCACCACCACCACCGCCCGGCTGCAATCAATGTTTTAAAGCAAGTCTTAGGTACAGAATGCTAGACTAGTAACAACAAGGCAGCAGTTCTTTATCCTTCCTGGTAGCCATACCCTGGGCAATTAGTTTTGAGACTTTCCCTGGCTCAGAATATGATCGAAGGGGCAGTGTATGGTTCTAAGCTTAGCCTGCTAAAGACCTTGCTTATTTCTCTATCAAAGCCAAGCCACCACTGTGTAAACAAACCCAGGCTAGCTCGCTGGATAATGAATGACATGTGGCTTGGCCACCCATCGACTTAGCTGACAACCAGCCAACCACTAAATACATGACAGGCAGCCACAGAAACAGCTATCTGACACATGGAGAATATTTGCAAGCTAGGTTTTGTTTTACCCCCCTACTTGAATCCATGAGTCTGATAATTAAATTCTTCTTTCGGTCAGACAAAGCTTTTAATTACTTTCATTAAAAAGTTCCAAAGGGGATAATGGAGCCATCTTCGTATTTTTCCTGACACTGACTTTGGGGATGGGTTCAGAAGACTCAGTCTACTTTCTGAGGTGATCAGTTTTTCCAGGAAGCCTAAGAGTGGAAAGGGAAAGCAGTGTTTTCAACTGCATACCAATCAAAGAGCCCGCGGACGAACGCACTTGTTCAGTGAAAACAAGAACGCGTTCGCCAGGCTGATTTACAAAAGTAACGTCATCTAGGTCCAAGGTTGAATTCAGTACAGCAGAACTGTGCTGCTTTTAAGTTAGAATAATAAATGTCAATTAGAACTGGTTCCGCTTTGAGTGACAGACAGCCTCAAATAATAACAGCTGAAACAAGATTGCAGTTTATTTTTCTAAATCAACATTCAGGGTTTTTAGATACTGGGTTCAGCATAACACTGAAGCCCAGACGTCATCTAATCACCCTGCTGTAAAGGACATTGGCCCCACCAGCCACAAGAGCAGTTATAGGTGTTGCCAGAAAAAAAAAAAAAAAAAAAAAAAAAACAGGAGAAGGGATGAGGAAGAAAAATCAAATCCTTAAATATGCCACCAAGTAATACTAAGGTCAATCATCTTGTCTTGTTTGTACCAGGCTGCAGTGAGGTTCTGAGAAGGAACCTGTGACCAGAAAGGCCATGTGTACAGATTATGTTGGATGAAACTCAACTTGAAAACAATTAGCAGTCTCTGTTGCAGAATGTTTAGCACCAAGTTAAATCTCTGCTATGGTGGGCAGTTTGAATGGAAATGGTCCCATAGGCTCATAGATTTGAATGCTTGGTCACTAGAGAGTGGCATATATATTCCATAAACACATGTGGTGCTTCAAATGAAATGGCTCCATAGGCTCATAGGGAGTGGCACTATTTGAAAGGATTAGGAGGTGTGGCCTTGTTGGAGGAAGTGTGTCACTGAGGGTGGGCTTTGAGGTTTCAAATGCTTAAGCCAGGCCCATTGGCTCTCTCTCTTTCTGCTGCCTACAGATAAAGATGTCAAACTCTCAGCTCCTTCTCCAGCACCATGTCTGCCTGCATGCTGTCATGCTTCCTGCCATGATGATAATGGACTAAACCTCTGAACTTGTAAGCTAGCCTCAATTAAATGTTTTCTTTTATAAGAGTTGCTGTGGTCATGGCATCTCTTCACAGCAACAGTAACCCTGACTATGTCTATAAGGCATCCTTTAACTTCCAAGTCTGTTGGGTTCTAAGGAAAGTTTATGGATCAGATGTGTGTGATCCCCAAGGCAATTCCTCACAGGAAGACTGTGATTTCTAACTGCTACTTCTATAGATCAAGAAATAGAATCTGCATGAGCCTTTAGTGTCCTTGACAACATCTTCAACCTATACTCAATACTCTGTTACTCCATCTTCTCAAGGAAAAGAGAAGCATTTCAGATGAGTGCAGGTTAAGCCAGGAAGTAATGGTGCACACTTTTAATCCCAGCACTCGGGAGACAGAGGCAGGTGGATCACTGAGTTTGAGGCCAGCCTGGTCTACAGAGTGAGTTCCAGGACAGCCAGGCCTACACAGTCCCAGTCTTGAAACAAACAAACAACACACACACAAACACACACACAAACACACACACACACACACACACACACACACACACACACCCCAAAACAGATGAGTGCAGGTTGTTTGTCTCTACCTGCCTGAAGCAGCTAGGGCTAAAGAGGCCGGGGACCCACGAGGGCATGATGGCACCCTACATCTGCACTAAAGACTAGGACTTCCTTTCTAAGGCAGTGGCCCTTCTCTAACATTCTGATCAGGAGAACGAAGGCTGTCCTAATTAGAGGAAGGATCAATACCAAACTCCAGAACATTCTAACCTACCCACCCTTTAATTGTGGGGTCAGTGTTCCTAGAGGCCATATATTCCTATATACACTTAGAAACCACATGATGGGCAATGTTGAGCCCAGGGAAGTCTCTCACCTCTGACCCCAGCTTTTATTAATGCAATGGCTCAAACATTCAGTCCCCTATGGAGACAGGCTTTGACCTTGTTCACAACTGACCTCACCCAAGGAGTCCCTGTGTGAGAGACAAACACATTCGAAGCTCTGGAAACACAGATCCCAAGAATAGAGGAGAGGGCAAAATAGAGACAAGGAAGGGATGAAATTTGAAAACTGACTGCAGTTCAACTGTGTCATCTTTATAGACTTCTAAATCACCAGTTACATAAGCTATTCCAACAACAGAAACTCCTGGAATGACTTCATTCGGCAGCTGATGTCATTTTCTGCCCCCATCAAGCAGTTCACTATTGGTGACAGATGTCCTTCGTGATTGCTGCTGGGCGCCTTGCTTCTCTGAGAGCTATTGATTGATGTATCTGTCTGCTCAGCCTTGGAAATTTCTTCCCTAGGCTCCTTGAGAGGGTCGATTTAAAACCTTTCTTCCCATTTCCAAGC
Organism: Peromyscus attwateri; assembly: GCA_902168425.1. NCBI lineage: Eukaryota > Metazoa > Chordata > Mammalia > Rodentia > Cricetidae > Peromyscus > Peromyscus attwateri. The sequence goes on along the minus strand of CABHPP010138786.1, from coordinate 5,272 downwards.
TCTCTGAAAATCCAGATTGTTCTACATAGACCACACGAAGTGGGAAGAGGGTGAAAGTTTCCGGGACGGGTTCTAAATGGGCTTAACTTCTTTTCCAGCCTGCTCTTCAGAATCTGCTTTGCTAGCTGGCAAATGGATACAATAGCATTGGTTAAACTCACTCTACACAAGGAGGGAGGGAGGGGCCACCTGTCTGTGTGTTTCATTTAGAAGCAGACTTGGTTCTTCCAAGAGATTGGGATTTCTCTCAACTTAGGCCACCTCAAAGAATTTTTCTTTGGCTGTACACAAAATGCCATCCCCTATTGTGTTTCACTAAATCAGCAGCCACCAGGACAAAGTCATTCATTCATAACCCCTTGAGCCACATCTGTGGGAGGCTGGAGCCCTCGGGACCCCCCTAGAAGGCGGGAACAGTCTGCAGAGTGTTAACCTGAGCAGAGGCCTCTGCTCAGAGAAGCTAGTTTGCAAGTGCAAGATCCAGGCTGTTGCCAGCAAAGCTCAGTCCCCTCTTCTAGATGTCAGATCCACAAGACCTAACTACACTATTCCCAACCTATCTTTCTTCCTCTATGCATTTGATATCATCTAGCAAAGCCTATGGTTAGATTCTGATGCCTCCTCTCTGCCCAAGAATTTAGGGCTATTCGAAGCTATATTTCCCACTAAGTCTTTTGAAACTCAAAATGTATTCATCTAATATTAGGAAAATTTCTAATTTGGTTTTGTCCCCTGAAGCAGGTGTGTGTGTGTGTGTGTGTGTGTGTGTGTGTGTGTGTGTGTGTTATGCATGTATATGTGTATATATATGCATATGTGTATATGTGTGTGTGGTATTCATGTGTATGTGTATATATGGTATGCAAGCATATGTGTATATATATGTGTGTATGTATGTGTATATATATGCATATGGGATATATATATATATATATATCTGAGTGTGTGTATCTAGATAGACTGATAGATACATAGATAGATAGGTAGGTAGATAAATGATTGATAGATAGATAGATAGATAGATAGATAGATAGATAGATAGATATTTGCATATGTGTGGGCACACAGGAATATTTGTGAATGTAGAGACCAGAGACTGACTTCTAGAATCATCTTTGACCATACTTCCACATAGTCAGGGTTTCTGAATCAAATCCAGAACTTGATAATATGGCTAATATCTCTACTCAGCTTGCTCTGGGGAGCCCTTGTCTGTACCTTCTGAGACTGGAAGTACAGGCCTTTATGTGGGATTGTCCCTGAACTCACAAAGCATTTTTATGCATTTCTACTGCCCCCTCTTTCCTGGTCCTGAGCAAGTGCCCATTGGGTTTGGAACATTTCTTACATACCATGAAGGGCCTGGGGGTGTCTGTTTTGATGAGTATGTGTTATCTTTCTAAAAGGCTTTACTTTGAGGAGAGGAAAACTCACATTCCCCCAGGTGATAAAGTCCATGTACAGGAAAACCATAGTATCAGCTGAGTGAGCACACAGGCTTCCTCTTGAGCCTTCTCTAATGTTCATTGAAAGGGTGCTACATAAGGAATACCACAGCCTTTTTCCTTGCCTACTCCAGAACAAGATAGGAGAGAATCATGATGACCTATTCAGAAACCCCTGGGGATGGCAGCATCCAGCTCTGCATGCCTCTCCTCCCTGGCCTGGCTCCTGCCCTCAGCTGTGGGCAGGTGATACCAAGAAGCCTGTGTAGCAGCTTGGGTATCTCGGCATCCTCATTCTTGCCTGTTCCATGTTATGCCCTTCCTTTGATAACTTGTTCCCACATGATGATGAGAACAGACCTAACCTGTTTCCCAGTTGCACAGTCTTGATAACATGATTGATAGCTGGAGTCTAAAGGTGGATGCCTGCCTAGATCCCACTGATTACAGCCTCCATTCTTAAATTCAGCCAGAACGGAAGACCTTGGTTACCACAGGAGACAGCTGATACGATAGTACAGAAAGTTGTCCACACTCACTGATGGAAGATGGCAGAAAATGTGTTCAGACAAGAGACGGGAGAACAGCACAAAAGAGGGAGGAGCAGAAAAGAACACCCATGAGGAACAGAAGAGTGAGGAGAGCCAGAGACACTGTGGTTGGCAACTCAGGACCTAGCTGGAATCTGTGGTGTTGGGTTGCTCAGGAGGGGGCTAATGTAATCTTATCTGCCTCACTGGGGACTCCCAGGGCTTTGAGCTTCAGCAACATCAGCAGGAAATTAGCAGGGAGCTACACTAAGCATTCTTTCTCTTCTGTTTAGTGTGAGGCAGCAGGATGCTCCCGATTACTGCCTCCCAAAGGACCTAGCTTGGTTTCCAGGTTTCCATACCTTGGCTTTTCTAACTTCACTTTCTAACTCTTCAGTTCATTTTGGATTGCTGGGGTACATTCTCAGTCTGGTCTCAGCTCCTATGAGAGGTCGTTCTGTTGAAGGGGACCCAAGAATTGTGCTAGCCAGGACTCAGCAGCTATTTTTGGTAGCCCTGAACTTGATTCCAGGGTTTCTCCCTCATAAAGATTATTCTAATTGGGTTTGTTTTCTGGGTCTATTCATATTTTTAAAAATCTTCAGGATGGGCAGTGCTGGTGCACACCTTTAATCCCAGCACTCAGGAGGCAGAGGCAGAATCAAGTGAATCTCTGTAAGTTCGAGGCCAGCCTGGTCTACAAAGTGAGTTCCAAGACAGGCTCAAAAAAAAAAAAAAAAAAAAACAAAAACAAAACAAAACCCCTTCAATTGATATTCCTATGATCCATTCTCTTTTTTTAAAAAAATGTTATTGATGGGTATATGCTTATATAAGTTCGTGTGCACATGTATGCAGGAGCCTGAGAAAGATCATCAGATTCTCTGCAACTGGCAGTTGGGGGTGCTGAGAAGTGAACTCAGAGCGGCAAGAACTCTTAACTGCTAGCTGTCCCTCCAGCCCTGAGCCTTCTTCTGTTCTCTGTTCTTCCTGGCAGGATTTATTTCTTGTAGTCTTTCATTTCTTGCCACTTCCCTTAATAAATCACTGGGATCTGGATCTATAACATATTGATAATAATGACGATAGCAGTTGTGTTCACCAAGAACTTCCTCTATAGTGGGCACTGAGCTCTTAGCATGCTCTTCTTAGTCTGGCAGTGTTGTCTCCAGATATTCAGTTCCAGTAATGTGACAGGACACGCTGAAAAGCTTCTCATGAAACAACTAGCAGTTCAGAAGAGCAAGCAACCTTTAAATGCAAATCTGAGCTGGTGAGAAAGAGAAAGAATACCACAGGATGAAAAACCATGAAGACAAAGCTGAAACCACAGTGGCCAGCACTAGTGGTTTGACTGCCAGGAGGTGTCTCAGATCTGTCTAACCATGACATTTGGGAATTAGTAACCACTTGGGGAAAGCTAAGTCCTCAGCCCTCTTTATCATAAAAAGGTGAAGCTTAAATCCCAACTTCAGAGTAGGACCCATCACAGCCTCAGAGATCAGACAGCAGCATCCTCCCTTGCACCCTCACCAACCATCCCGTAGCACGAGTGACCACCGGAGCCATGGGCCGCACCTGCACTGATTGGAAGAAGAGGGACTTCCGGAGGCACAGGCTCCACCTGTATGGATGGCAGGAAGAAATGGGTAGAGAGCAGTGTAAGAATACATTCAACAACACAAAGAGCAACATGGCACCACCAGAAACTAGTGGTTCTACAAGAGCAAGACCTGAACATCCCAATGCAGATGAAACAGGAAAAAAAAAAACCTTAAAAATAACTTTATGAAGATGATACAGGCCCTTAAAGAGGAAGCAAAAAATTCCCTTAAAGAAAGGGAGGAAAAGACAAACAAAAAATTGGAAGATATCAATAAATCCCTTAAAGAAAGCCAAGAAAAAAAACAATCAAACAGGTGAAAGAAAGAAACAGTTCAAGACCTGAAAATTGAAATAGAGGCAATAAAGAAAACAAAAACTGAGGGAATTCTAGAAAAGGAAAATTGGATTAAACAAACAGACACTACAGATGGAAGCTTAACCAACAGAATACAAGAGATGGAAGAGAGACTCTCAGGCATTGAAGATACGATCAAGGAAATAGATTCATCACTCAAAGAAAATGTTAAAGCCAGCAAATTTTTAACAAAAAAAATCCAGGAAAAGTCTGGGACACTATGAAAAGACCAAACCTAAAAATAATAGGGATAGAAGAAGGAGAATACCAGCTAAGAAGCACAGAAAATACATTCAACAAAACCATAAAAGAAAACTTTCTCAGTCTAAAGAAAGACATGTCAATAGATTGGACAGAACAAAAAAAAAGTCCCCTCACCACATAATAATCAAAACACTAAACATACAGAATAAAGAAAGAATATTAGCCGGGCTGTGGTGGCACATGCCTTTATTCTCAGCACTCGGGAGGCAGAGGCAGGCAGATCTCTTGAGTTCAAGGCCAGCCTGGTCTCCAAAGCGAGTTCCAGGAATGGTGCAAAGCTACACAGAGAAACCTTGTCTCAAAAAACCAAAAACAAAAAAAGAACGAAAGAAAGAAAGAAAGAAAGAA
>CABHPP010138785.1:1113-18572 GCA_902168425.1 Peromyscus attwateri | reverse complement strand
TGAGGGAGTTCCCAGTAGGATGAATTCAATCAAACTTCTTCCAAGACGTGTCTGAAAACTACAGACAAAGCCGAACTTTAAGAGCAGTAAGAGGAAATGCCACATCACTTCTGAGAAGACATCGGTTCAAATGACAGCAGACATTTCCCTGAAGCAGCAGAGGCTAAAAGGAAAAGGCACAGCAGTTTCCAAAAGTTGAAAGGAAAGAGATGTCGACTGCTAATTCTGTACTGCTGGCACTTGCTCGTTAGGAATGAAGGGGGCATAATGGCATTTTTAAGTTGAAAAAAAAGCTAAGATCATTCATTGTTAATAGCTTTACCCTTAAAAATCGAAAAAGAAAGTTCTTTAAATGTACAAAGAATGACAAAAAGAAGGAATGCTGTTGCATTGGGAAACAAAAAGAGCAATGCCAGTGAATGTATGATTTAATAAAATGAACTATCAACCTTGAGAGTTTTACAGATAGAATAAGTGGGTGATGACTGAAAGAAAACCACGACATGATCTCAAACTCAAGGCCGTGATTTAATCTAAGTTGTGGAAAGTAAAGCTACTTCCCTGATCCCCCTGACGTGGTAAAGTTCTGGTCTACATAGATAGCTATGTCGTTAGACTGTTGTATCTGGAGCAGCACCAAGAAAATGGTACGAAGAGTAACTGTCTTAGAGTTTATATTGTGGCAATAAAACACCCTGACCAAAAGCAATTTGGGGAGGAAAGTGTTTATTTCATATTATAGCTTGTAGTCAATCATCCAGGGAAGTCAGGGCAAAAAACCTGGAGGCAGGAACTGATGCAGAGGCCATGGAGGAATGCCACTTACTGGCTTGCTCCTCCTGGCTTGTTCAGCCTGCTTTCCTATAACACCCAGCTACCAGGCACAATAAACTGGGTCTTCCCACATCAATCATCAACTAAGAAAATGCATGATAGGCTTGTCCACAGGCAAGTCTGGTAGGGACATTTTCTCAGTTGAGGTTCCCTCTTCTTGACTCTCTACCTTGTATCAAGTTGCCATAAAACTAGTCAGCACACTGAACTATGAACACAACATGCTCAAAACAGTAAAAAACTAAAGTAGAATCAAATCTTAGAATGTGTCTATAGAACACACAGAAAGAGCAACAGGTGGGAGGAAATAAGGAGGCAGGCCTTTCTCAAGAGCTCAGATGATGTTATTCTTGGATGATATGAAAGACTGAACTATGCAAAAATATGCACCCAGCAGGGACCTAGGTAAAGAAACCTGGGTGCATGCAGACTAAGACAGCATTGAGCTTGGTGTGCTCCCAGCATAGCAAGAAGGCTAGCATATCTGATAATGCAAGATCTTAGCTGAAGATAAGAAGGATGTAGGACAAGGACCCATAATGGCAGGCACTGACAAATAAGCATACTTTTGAGTGTAATACAAAGTTAAGGAGTTACACGATTTGAATTGTACGCTCCTAAAGAACAGTAAAGCTGTGCTGCAATATACAGGCAAGTCATTTGACCAAAGAGAAAATCAGGCGGACCAAAGCTCGAATCTTAAATCCTCTTGATCTCAGATAGAACAAAACACATGGGTAGCAAAATAGGGAGTGACAGATGGAGATATGCAAGTAGTTATTGAACCTGAGAGGAAACTGGAAATAGCATAAGCATGCAAGGGGAGGGAAGATGTGCATGATAAAAGCCATATAAGGGATATTAGAGAAGGAAAGAGAGGAATATTCAAATTCTTCTCAACCATAAATTTACCTAAACTCACATGGACTTAATATACTATGCATCAGTCAACCTCATCTAGTGAGTCAATCCCTCAATAGGATCCAAGAGTCCAGGCTTTGTAGGCAAGCCTCACCCAAGACTCTTGAGCCCCTTTGAAGGTGTGTTCCCTAACACAGAGCTGTGCTGTCTGACTTCTAAGGAAGCTCCTTGAACCCGTTTGTTTTTATTCTATTAAAGCAACAAAGAAAGGTTATACCTTCTTCTTACACAGCAACTGGGCATCTATAGTTGTTTGAAAGACTGTAGAACGAAGCTTACGAGAAACATTCTGAGTGTCATCAGGAATATATTGAGCCAAACAGAAAGCAATGATGTCCTTAATGAAAACACACACAGAACTTGCAGCAGAGCTGAAAAGATGGCTCAGTGATCGAGAGTATCAGCTGTTCTTGCAGAGGACCCAGGTTTGTTTCCCTGCACTCACATAGTGGTTCACAATCATCTTTAACACCCTATGCCCTCTTCTGGCTCTGAAGACATTAGGCACACGCACGCACATAAAGTAAAAATAAATATTTTAAAAGGAATTTACACCAGAATCACTTTCTGTTCTTTTTAATGAATGTCCAAATAAGCACAATGATGCTGAGAGAGATCCAAAAACAGAATTAAAATGATGAAAGGTACCAGTTAGAATACAATTTAAAATAAGTAGCATTATCTTATGATCTCCTATGGGGGGGGGGAACAAAACTGAGGAGCCACAGAGATAAATATCCTAAAGAAATACAGATTAAAAATAAGCATATACTTCTTCGATTTATCCCATTATGTTAGAATAAGACACTCTTGGAGCTTAAAAAGAGTAACACTGGGACAAGCATTACAGAATATTAAAATCATATCTCTACTTAATCAGCAAATATACATTTCAAAGGATGTGAAATAAAGTTCAGCAAACCAAGAGATAAGCACTGGTTTGGGAGTTTCAAATTTTCTCAAAAATTACTATAAAACAATCTATAAAAATAAATAACTATAAAACAATCTATAAAAATAAATAACTATAAAACAATCTATAGAAATAGCTTCACTGAGGTAGAAACAGTGACGGCTTTCTCAACCCTTGAAAATATGTTTCATGTTTTGCAGTCTTTGAGCAGAGTCCACCTCTAAAAAAGTTCACAGTATGTTGAGTCATGATTCATTTTCCAGAATTGGTTGTATGGCGTGTGCATATGACTACGACAGAGCATATGATCTCCATGGTACCGCCAAGGACACACAAAGCACCAATTGCCAACAGAGCCAGGAAACTGATAGAAGAACTGTGTAACTTTATAGACTCATTGGTTACTTTGTCACGGACCTCAATAAAAAGGGTTACTGCCTGATGTAGAGGCAATACAACAGGCCCCAAAGTATTTGTTTAAAAATCAATATGATTGTAAAAAATAAATGAATAAATCCCAAAACTTTAAGTTGATGAAGAGTTAAATATATTTCATTTCCTCTGCTCATTCCCAAAATTAATTACAATGATAATGAAAAACAAAAGCAATCCATAAAAATAAGGTGAATCCACAAAGGCCTGAGGGTGACCCAGTTTTGGAAACTGGGAAAGGCAGAAAAGAAGAAAAGCCCCACATGGGGTAACACAAAAGCTGTTTTTGCATACCTTAGATTCAAGAAATTCTCAAACATGGAAGCGTCACAGGGACCTGATTTGATTCTGGAAGGCTGTTGAAGACTTTGCAGGAGATACCGTCACAAACCTAGATTCCCAAGAGTGAGAGCCGGAGGACCAGGACATCTTCTGCAAGACAGTATCTCCCAATAGATGGCAGAGAAACTGAACCTGTGCAATCTCAACAATATTGTTCCCTGCACAAAACCTGATAATGATAACACCTGTTGGGGAAATCCCATAAGGTCCTACCTATAGATGAAGAATTACAGACAATGAATGGCTGTTGGGAGAGAAAGAATCAGTATTCCACAGGAATGAGTCCCAAATGTGATTCAATTCCAAGTGGACAGCCCTAAATACATATACATGCAATCAAAACTAAATGGACTTAATAGAGGGCGTGTGTGTGTGTGTGTGTGTGTGTGTGTGTGTGTGTGTGTGTGTATTTTCAGAAGAGGTCAATAGTTTGAAAGGGACTATGAGGACATGGGAGGATTTTGAGGGGGAGGGAGGGAGAATGATATAAACACAGTATTTGTGTATAAAATTCTATAATAAAAGTATGTTTTAAAAAGCAAAAATCCCATAATCTACCTACCCAGAGGACTTGGAAAACTTAAATAAAAGAATCTCTGTATAGGCACTTGAAGAGGTTAAGTAAATGTCTGTACAGTAAGCAGTGAGATGGGTGAGTATCTTCTTCCATTTGTCTCCAGGAATACTACAAATTCTGTCCATCTGCCAGACAAGAGTAAAGGAAGCATCCCTGAACTAACTGATCCGGACCAGCTGATAAAGAATAAAACTATAATAACAGCTTAATCCATCCCTGAGCCAGAAAGCCTTTCAGTGAGGCTTCTCCGTCAGCAGACCACACCAGCCACAAACACCCCACACCCAAGCTGACACACCCACTCCCAAACACTGTGGGTAGACCAGCAGCAGGCAGTGGAGAAGCAAAGCCCACACACACTAGGAAAGCTGGATCCAACAACCTACGGAGTGTTTGATACATTCCTATTTCCTTCATGGAGAAACAGAAAATGGTGTGTTCATGAAAAAACAGCAGCAAGTCTTTTAAGAATTTCCCAAAGGTCAAAAAAAAAAAAAAAAAAAAAAAAAAAAAGCCTTTGAAAATTAAAAAATAAGAAAAAAAAAAATGATTAGCCTAAGAAGAGTTAGAGAATGTGGTTAAGACATTCTCCAGAAAGTAGGGCAAAGAAAAAATATTGAAAACAGCAGGGGGAAAATTCAAGGATGAGCCCAGGAAGTCCTCCATCCTATTAACAAGATTTCCAGAAACAGAACAGAGAGGAATGAGAGAAAAGGAAATTGCCAAATAGATAACACAGAAAAGGTTTTGTAACTGAAAGCACATGGGGGTTGTTTATCACAATAGCTACAAAGAGACTCACACAAAAGCATAGCATCATGACATCTCTCAATATCAGGAATACTTTCAGAGAAGTGAACTAAACTGGTCACAAAGGATGGGTGGGGCATCAGAGTGGCATTAAGCTAAACATTGGGTAAAAGTGTGTGACAGAAACACCTCAGCATCCTGGTGAAAAATTATGCCCAGGCCAGCAAGACGGCTCAGTGGGTAAAGGTGCTTGCTACCTAGACTGAGAGCTGAGCTCAATCCTTGGTATCCACATGGTGCAAGGAGTTGTCCCCTAACCTCTTTACATGCATTATGATAGACATTAGTGTGCCTGTGCGCATGCACACACACACACACAAAAGTAAATAATTGTAATGACAATGTAAATAAATTAAAAAGCTGCTTTCATACTTAAAGACCCTTATATAAAATTACAGATATGTTTGGATATATGAGGTTTTTAAAAAGTCTGCTTTTTTGAAGCTATTAATAGCTTTATGAAATTAAAGACTAGCCTACTATAATATTTTTTATACACTACTACAGCAAATTTCCAGGAACTTCATGGTTTAAAACCATGTACATGTATTGTTTCTATAGTTCTGGAATCTGATCCAGCAGGGCTGGAGGATCTGGGGAAGTTCTGTTTTGTTGGCTTTTTCAGCTTCTAGAAGCTACCCTCTCCTCCTAGCTCAGAGTCTCCTCCTCTATCTTCAAAGCCAGCAGCATCTCCAAGCCTCTCTAACTCTAATACTAATTCTGCTGCTTTCACTGTTATTCTAAAGACTCTGGATAATCCAGAGTCATCTTCCAACATCTGCAAAGTCATTTGTGCTCTGAGGTAAGTAAGCATCCATATATTTGAGAGACCAGGACTTCAACATCTTTGTCAAGGCCGTTATTCTGACTACCTTCCCCAAGGAAACTAGAGACAGGACAGTCATGATCAGCTCCCAATTAAAGGAGTGTAGGAGAGTGTGGTCTCAGAGTGACTAGTGCATGGAAAATGAGCCAAGCCAGGTTACCTCAGAATCATGAAAAGCCTAAGGAGGAATGTTTGAAAAAAAAAAAAGCCAGTATCATATGTAAATGTTTGTAAGGAGACTCATAGTTCTGAGAAAGAGTTTGCATAAGAACTAATGACAGTCTATCAAAGTTTAAATGAGTAATTCATTAACACTTGGGAAGACCAAAAGAATATGCAAGACTGGGACTGTAATCATAGGAAACCACATACTTCAAATGTGGGTGATACATGGCTGGTGTAACACAAATCTAAAAAGTGATCCAACTAAAAGGTATTGACAGACTCCAAGGGGTGATGGGAACAGAGAGTGCTGTGGGATGTTCTGTATGACAAATATGTTAATAAATAAAACACTGATTGGCCGGTAGCCAGACAGGAAGTATAGGCGGGACTAACAGAGAGGAGAATTGAGGGAACAGGAAGGTGGAGAAGGAGACTGCCTGGAGCTGCCGCCAGGACAAGCTACCAGTAAGCCATGAGCCACGTGGCAAAGTATAGATTAATAGAAATGGGCTAAATATAAGAGTAAGAGCTAGACAATGATAGGCCTGAGCCAATGGCCAAGCAGTTTAAATATAAGAGTCTGTGTTTATTTTGTAAGTGGGCTCCGGGACTGGCAGGACTTTGTAGCTGGAGACTGGCGGGACTTGGGAGCTGGAGAGAAGCTCTCCAGCAACAGAGAGTGAATGGGCTATAATATTCTCTGTGGAAGAAATCAGTACATACTAAAAGAATAAAAAAAAAACAATAATCAACTGACTGTACAATTGTTTGTCTTCTTAAACTTTGTAGCTCTCTAACTCAATAGACATAAAGTAAAAGCACAAACACCCATAAAAACGTTGTTATATTAAAACAGAACATGATAATATACCCCTTGGTGTTTATTTGGAGAGAAATGCACAAGAGGAAAGAGACGTGCAGAGAGCAAGAAGGTAATAAGGCTGTTGCGCTGTGTGTCTGCAGCGTAAGATGTTGCTTACTTCAGCCATGTTTGTGTCTTGTTCTTGCTTTGAGGAAGTCTCATTGACCTTCCAAACTTTGGAGCACAATTAAAAACATTTATTTATGTCTCATTGTCTTCATTTTTATTTTTTATTTTTTTTAATCTTTCCATGTATGTGTATGATGTGTGCGTTTTAATGTGTGGGTGCAGGTGTACATGTATGTGTGTGATGTGTATTGTCTGATGTGGGTGTGTATGAGTGTGGGTGTATTTTATGTATGTGTGATGTGTAGTGCCTTGTGTGTGTATGTGTAAATGTGTGAGTGTTGGTGTATATGTAAATGTGTGTGTGATATGTAGTGTGTGATGTGTGTGCATTTATGTGTGAGTGTGGATGTATTTGTGTGTGATGTATATGTCCACATGTAAGTGTGTTTGTGTATTTATAGTGTATTATGTATATAAATGTGTAGGTATATGCTATGTAGTGTCCAATGTGTGTATGTATATTACATTTTCATTATACATTCATCTGTTGGTAGTATCATTATCCATTCACGTGTGAGTGCATGAGTGTAGGTGTATGTATTTGTGGGTCTGTGATGTCTGATGTATGATGTTTGTGTGTGTGAGTGTGATATGCATATAATGTGTGTATGCTCATGTGTGAGTGTAGATGTAAGTGTGTTATGTAAGGTGTTTACGTAAAGGTTAAAGGACAATCTCAGATGTTGGTCCTCACCTCTCACTTTGTTTAAGATAGGGTCCCTTTTCTTGTTTGTCACTATATACTCCAAGCTAGCTGGACTGAGAGCATCTAGGAAGTCTCCTGTCTGTCTCCCATGTCAACATAGGAATGCTAGGATTGTAGACATGAGCTACCACACTGGCGTTACATGGGGTCGGGGCATTGAAACTCAGGTCTTCAGGTTTGTGCAGTGGGGATTTACCCACTGAGGCATCTCCCCAGTCTTCATTTTTGTTTTTTAAATTAGTATACCAAGTAGTAGGTTTCTATCCAAATTTTCACATATATTTCAGTTTGGTCGATACACACACACACACTCCCTCATCTCTGTACCCCTTCCCCACCACTTGTCCCCAGTATCCCCCCCTCTACTTTGCTCAATTGTCTTCCCCATCTCCTCTTTCCAGTTGTATAATCCTTTACTCATATTCTCCCCCACCTAGACATGCATATTTAACAGTTAGAGATCAGAATCCTAAGAGAGAACATATGGTGTTTGTCTTTCTGAGCTTCCGTTACCTCACTTAAAATACCATTTTCTAGTTCTATTTTTCTGCAAATTTCTTGATTTTGTTTTTCTTTACTGTTGAATAAAGTTCCATGGTATATATGCACTGTATTTTCATTATCCATTCATCTGATGACGGACTTCTAGCCCAATTCCATTTCCCTGATACTATGAAAAGAGCAATGGCTAATGTGGGTGAGCAAGTATCTCTTTGGTAGGCTGTGGCATCCTCTGTGTGTTTGTGTAGGAATGGTGGGGCTGGGTCAGATGATGCTTCTATTTTTAGTTTCTTTGAGACATTCCCACACTGACTTCCACAGTGGCTGCCCTAGCCTACACTCACACCAAAAATGTGGAGTTCCACTTTCTCCTGTTGTGGGATGTTTTGTATGTTAAATGTGTTGTTCTGATTGGTTAATAAATAAAACACTGATTGGCCAGTAGTCAGGCAGGAAGTATAGGCAGGACAAGGAGAGAGGAGAATTCTAGGAAGTGGAAGGCTGAGGCAGAGAGCTGCTGCCAGCCGCCGCCATGACTACCAACATCTAAGGTACCAGTAAGCCAAGAGCCGCATGGCAACTTATAGACTAATAGATATGGATTAATTTAAGATATAAGAACTAGATAACAAGAAGCCTGCTGTGGCCATACAGTTTGTAAGCAATATAAGTTTCTGTGTGTTTACTCGGTTGGGTCTAAGCGACTACAAGACTGGCAGGTGAGAGAGATTTGTCCTGACCGTGGGCCAGGTGGGACTGGAGAAAACTCCAGCTACATTCTCCACCTTCTCACCAGCCTTTGTTGTCACTTGTGTTTGAGTGAGATGAACTCTCAAAGAAGTGTTCATTTGCATTTCCCTGATTGCTAGAGATGTTGAACGCTTTTTAAAATATTGATTGACCATTTGTATTTTTTTCTTTTGAAAACTGTTAAGATCACTGGCCTATTTATTGATTGGCACCTTTGTTCTTTGTTGTTCAATCTTTGCAGCTCTTTATATATTCTAGATATTAACCCCTTGTACAGCCGACAAGGATTTTCTGCCATTCTGTAGGCTGTCTGTATTCTGTTAGTAGTTTCTTCTGCTGTGCAGAAGCTTTTTAATTTCATGGACCACAATAACATAGGAAACCGCCCAAAAATTGACAAGTGGAACTACGTGATCTTTCTTTGTCTTATAGCAATGACTAAAATATGGACTATTTTCTGGAGCTGAAACATCATCATCTCCTTGAAAGGCCCTTCCAGGCGATTCAATGGCTACAAACAGGTTGCCTTGTTTTTATTTCCTTCATCATGCTGCCCGTTATCTAACAACTCCTCACTTGCTGTGTGTTTACTCGTCTGTGGACATCTGCCTCCTTCCTGCAGAATATAAACTTCCAGAAAGCCAGGCTGCTCTGCTTGTCCACAGCCCACCCTCAAGATCTGAGACACCCACCACTGGCCCTTACAAGGGCTCGGTACTTACAATATTTACATTGTCATTCTCTCTCGTTCCATCTTTCAAAAAAAAATAACTGTAAAGGATATCCATTTAAACTTGTCTAAAAGCTCAGGTCACCTTTAGTAGATCTAGTATGGGATCAGAAATCCTAGTACCGAGGAATCCTGGCTTCTTCTGGTGTTCAGTCTATGGGCTTGATAAAATGGCTTCACCTTTCTAAGGGTGCTCATTTCTGATATAATTTCTTTCCATTTGCAGCAGTTATGTCATAAGGTTGTTTGGGGATCACCCACCTTAGTTTTTATTTATTTGTTCTTGAAACAAGGTTTCACTGTGTAAGCCAGGCTAGCCTCAAATTCAGAGAGTCACTTGCCTTTGCCTCCCATGTGCTGGGATTAAAGGTACACCTCATCCAACCCACCTCATTATTTCAAGTGAAAGAAAAAGCAGTCTCAAAGAAAAGAGAAAAGATAGTTCATCCCTCCCCTCACAATCTGCACACACACAGTCTGAGGAGGCCGAGTTCACAGGGGTGAGAACATGGCTTCGAAAGTGCTCAGCAATTTCAGGGGACAAAAATAGCTTTCAGCAAACTTTAAAAGAGAGAGAGTTTAAGTTCAGGAAATCCTTTTTATGTTCTTCTCTATATTACAGATGGAATGTATTCTGGAAGTGTCCAGGTGGGAAGTGGGTCAACTTGAATTGAGAGTTTATTCAAAGTATGAATTCAAAAGAGGGGGAATCCAAAGGCAGAAAAAAAAAAAAAAAAAAAAAAAAAAAAAAAACTAAAGAACAAACAAAAGATGCTCCTGCATCAGGATAAACCCTGAGTACCAGGACCGTGTCACTGTGGCGCATGTGAAGAAGAGATATAGGCAAAGGGATGGTGACAGCAATGTACAAGGATACACACGATAGCCTGTGGTGTTGACATCAGAAACATCAAGGGAAACAGATGGGTTACATTGTACTTAATGCAACTGCTTGGTCCACAGCGCGCCACCTTCAGGAGAAGAGGGTAAGGGAAGGACAAAGAAAAGTTCACCTGGCACTTAGCTGTCTTCCCCAAACCGTTCTTGAAGGCAAAGACAACAGGTGGTAGCTCTAGTTTTTAAAATTGCCCTGGAAGTTTCCAGAATGCCACATGGTGTTGACAAAAGAATGCTTTGAACTGGGGGCAACAAATAATTCAAGCCAATGACTTTCTCAGAAGAAAGTCTCTCATTTCCTGCAAATATCCCAAGAGTCTGCAGCCGAAGGACAACATTGCCTCCTATGCCCTTTGTGTGCTGTGCCATCACAAATAACAAACTAATCCCCCTTGGCAGAGCGGGAGCTGCAGATGTATGTCTTAAGGAGACAAGAGAGCCATTTGCAGATACCACAGGCCCCAGGACTCTCCAAAGGTTGTTGTTTAGCTAGGATAAAATTGCTTCTCACTTATTTGTAGCTCACAGGCCAACGTACATGAAAAAAAGAAACCACAAGAGTGATTCAATTGCTTCTGCGGTACCAGGAAAAATTATGCCTAGTAGATCATCAATAGAGTGACTGGGCTTTGATAGCTTTTGAAGAGTAAAGCTCTAATTCAGTACCTGCCGGCCTGGCTGTTACCAAAATGAGGCTATTCTGAACATTTTGTCAGTAGTTGTCTCTGCAAATGAATATGAAGCGGGCAGACACACAGTTTGGGGGGAAGTCAATATTTATTTGTTATATAAACATTTATGGAACATTTGTCTTTTGTAGGTTGTTACATAACATACTGGGGAATTCACGTAATAAGAAAAAGCCTTTCCTTCATGCAACATCCAATCCAGTGTGGGTGGTGAAGGAAAGGGGGCAATTAGATTTGATAAAAAGTGGTCAGTGCCAGGCCCTAATGAGGCTTTTGCTCATCTGACCTTTGCACAGAGGCCCAAAGACTCCATCTACTTCACACACCACTGAGCAGAATACAAGGCTACTCAGCAAGTCAGATGAGACTTATTAGCACAAGTGAAAAAAAAAATCACAGAATATATCTCCTACTGATACGGGCTCAAGGGCACCGACACTGAATATTAAATATAATACATTATAACAGCATTAGAAATTAGTAAGCCTGGACTCTTGGTTGGGCACTAATTTTCAGGCATTAATACAAGAAGGATCAGAATGACAAGTCATGAGTATTCCCCAGAAAGGAGGACAGCAGACAGATGGCTTCAGCCTTGCCCTCCAATGCCCCCACAGCTTGGCCTTACCAGACATGGCCATTTCCAGCGGTAGAATGCACAAAGGGAAACCTTCAAAAGAAGCATTTTTACATACTGAGGCTCAGCTCACTCTCTAACTCTGCTAATGTAAACACTATGGAGTGTTTGTGGAGTCAGTAAAAAGAAACTGCACTGTGAAGTTTTAAATTTTCAGGGTGTTTGTTTGTTTGTTTGTTTTTTGTTTGTTTGTTTCATCATTAATTGTATCCTTCTCTTTCATATAACACCTATGTGTGTAGACATATCTGCTGGCCCAGGACAACAAATTTTAAGCATAAGATATGAGCTAAGATGAAGGGTTTCTAGGCCAGGGTCTGTGGAGGTGTCTGACAAGGTTGGGGATAAATCATTTGCTTTTCAGAGTCTTTTGGCTGCTTTTGGGCTGTAAGAGCCTTGGAGCCCCCTCCAAGTCTGATTCCACCGCTACTCCCCAGAAATATGCCTGTACCATATAAAAAAATTTAAGTAAAAAATAAAAATCAAAAGAAAGAAAGAAAGAAAAGAAAAAGAAATGTGCCTGTAACAAAGAATGCTACCTTTTAGTGAGTTTTACATGAAATGATAGTTCAAGATGTTCATCTGTTGCATGTGGCCTGCAGCAGAGACCAACTGTTACCATAACTCCAGTAAATGGAAAAAGAACTGTACCACAAATTATAGTCACTTAAGACATAAAATTTATGACAATTTTAAAAGATAGTGGAATCTCTAAAGAGAATAAATCTTTTTATCAAAACAACTCAGGAAGAATATTTCCTGGTAATAGAACTTATTCTCTAGGATAAAAGAAGTTAAATAGTTGATGAGATCACAAGAAGGGTAGCATAGTGCTTGATGGGAGGCTACTGCTTAGCCTGCACAAGCTCTGTTCTATTCACCACAAAAGAAAGAGGAAAACAATAGATTAAAATTTTAGTATGGTATTTTTCCAGATGAATGAAAAAATTTAAAGAGTTCCACTCTCAGGCAGTAGAGTTGGGCAATGTACTGAGTACAGGCAACATGACAGTGAAGAGATTTTGTGTAATAAATATAAGCAACATCTTCTCAGCCAGACTTGATGAGCCAACATCTTTGGAATACATTCATGATGTGGCATTTTCAACGTTTGTCTATGATAGCAAAATTAAAGAAATAATTATCATCTGCTGCTTTAAAAAAAAAAAGAGAATGTCCTGTGAGTGGTGAACACATTCAGGAATTAAATAGTGGTGCTTACACAAACTCATGATATACTGAAGATTCACTGAATTTTATAGTATATAAACTATACCTCAATAGAAATAGGGGGTGCCAAACCAAACAAAGAACAAGACAAATAATGGGAAAAAATAAGCCATCCCTAAAACACCCCACTCAGTGACTTATGTGGCACTCTTACAGTGCTCTGTTCTGTTGTCACCTTGCCAAGGTAGTCTTCTGGCACAGTTGCTTCATGGTCCTCCAGATAGATTTTAGTGTGGTCAGGACAGTTAAAGACATAATTCTTGTGGACAAATAGTAGCTATGGATATCAACCACCTTCCATTTTGCCAGAGAGGCTTGTAATAGTCGCTCTACAGTAGAGCTCTCGAGCTTTGAAGGAAAAAGAATTGGACAAGCCCAACGTATGCCTCACCAGAAGTGTTTCCTTACGGAACATACTCTTCCAGTCAAGATCAACTCTGACCAACAAGACTGACTGTGTTGACCTAGTTCACATTCAATAACTGTGTTCATTTTAAGTGTCGTCTTGATAGTGGCTTGAGGGGACATGTGTCATCTTAGCTGTGGAATGCTCAGATGCTTGGTTAGATGTGTCTGGAAGGGTATTTAGAAGGTAACACTTGAATTCACACATTTAGCAAAGCGGATCTCTCTCTCTTTGACTGTGTGTGCTTCGTTCAATCTATGTAAGTCCTGAATAGACTAAAAGGGATGAATCAACAAGAATTGTTGATGGAGATATAGCTCAGTGGTAGAGCTGGTCCAAAGTACCAAACAGGAAAGAGAGAGAGAATGGAGACAGAGACAGAGAGAAAGGATGAAGTTTCTCTCTTTTAGCTGGTATGTTGGGCTTCTTCTCCTTTGGACTCAGACTACAACTCACAACTCCAGCTCTCCTGGTCTCAAACTCTCTGACGTGGATAAGAACTGTAGTTTGGCCTGCTTCCACACTCAGCTTGTAACTGGAGATCTTGAGACATCTCAGCTTCCATGAAAAATTAGATGTAAAATTTCATACAGTTTCAGTATTTGTGCTGCTTTTATCTCCAACATCTTTCTCAGAAAGGATGAGAGTTTGTGTGCCAGAGTTTGCCTTCCAGGGTACAAAGACACAAGAAAAGCAAAAACTTGCAGTTCTTATGCAATACCACAGCAATCTGCCAAGAATATATTCTTTCTCAGTGTCTGCCCCTTTTTTGGACACTTTTCATTATCTTCAAACTAACTATCTTTTATATTTTCTAGTTTTCTTTTAAAAATCATTGTGTGTGCAGAATACATTGTCCTGGATTTTCAAGGCACCATGAGTGGGAGTTCCATTTTCACTTAAGTTTGGAATTCATTAGAATTGGGCAGTTAAATATGCTCCTTCATTCTTAGCAATGACCACAGTATCTATCAGCTGGGTATCTTCAGGATTAGTGGGTGGTGTAGGGAAGTAAAGAGTGCGTGAGAGGGAGGCATCTCAGGTGCTCTTGCAAAAGAAGTGTGCTAGTGCTCTTACACATGGGTGTCCTCCCACAGTAAAAAGTCACTGTGTCGAAGAAGTATGAACAGAGAGTAAACTCACCAGCAAGCTTCTCAAACTTTGGCCAACTTCTGTGCATTTGGTCAACTTTACGTCTAATGTATTTCTAACATAGCACCCCTTTATTTTCTCATTAGACAATATAATTAATTCTTACGCAGAGGATTAATTATATTCTTTGGGTTTCTGAAGGGCATTTCTTGGTCACAGTAGGAAGCATATTTGGCTTTTGAAAAGGATCTGAAATAGTCGTCCCAATGTACCCTGCTAAGCTTGCTTACCATCTCATCCCAGTGGGTAACAGAGGACTAGCTCTCAGACTGAGACCCCACAGCCTTTCAGCTTAGCTGAAAAATTGTCTGAAAGAAGAGCTCAAGGGAGGAAGGCCTCTCTCACAGCTTTGGACGTTTACATCCACCAGTTTTGGCTCCACTGATTCTCAGCCCATGGTTAGTGAGAATATTAAAAAGACATAAACATGTGCAAGTTAGGAAGCGGGGACGGGGGAAAGGAGGTAGGAGAAAAAGAGAGAGGGGGGGACAAAACAAAACAGGGCGTGCTCTAATGACCTACTTTCTCTATGTCCTGAAGTTTCTAGAACCTCCCCAATCAGGCATGAATACATGAATCTTTGTAAGGGATACTTTCTACACAAACCATGATAGTGAAACACATTGTACAAGTCACTAAGATTCACAAAGCCTCCATTCCTCTACTTACGAAGCAGAGGGGGAAATAATAAACATCTCATGGAATTAAAAGGCATCATCATCTAATACTCTTAGAACGGGCCCTCATGGGATGAAGTAATAAGCACTAGTTACAATTGTAGCAAATGGAAAGACAGAAGGTCACCTGCACTTATCACTCTTTCAGCAAACCAAATCGATATTGGAGGTAGTAAAGAAACCCGACACATCTGCTCCTACCCGAGATGGACTGGAGGGGACGCTGCCTGCAGCCCCTCACTGCCACCTGTCTTTGCTGCTTCTCTTCTGCACTGATCCTTGAGAACTCTTCACAGTAGCTTCACAGCCTCACAGGGGATTTTGCATCTAGTTTGGAAAACAATGACCCAGAAACCAAAATCAAAGACAGCGGCTTCAGCAGCAGGAGCATTTCCCAAAGACTGAAGTTTTACTTTTTTGCCAAAGTCATCTTGTTCCTATTAACGATGACAACCCCCCCAGCACGCCATTCATTTATCAAGGGTACTACGGAGCTTGCCTGTCACACTAATGGTTTGTAACATGTTGGGATTTCCACAGGCTGCTCTACCTTGACAGAAGGTCCCTTGTTATGCAGCTGAAAACATTTGTCAGTGTGTAACTATCTGAAGGATGTTTTCATGGACCTAATTAAGAATTTTTTTAATTTTCAGATTTATTTCATTTTATGTGTGTGAGTGTTTTTCCTGTGTGTGTGTGGGTGTGCACCATATGTGTGCCTGATGCCCCATGGTTCAGAAGAGGGCACTAGATCCCCTAGAACCGGAGTTAGGGATAGTTGTAAGCCATCATATGGGTGCTGGAAACTGAACATGGGTCCTCTGCAAGAGTAATAAATGTTCTTAACTGTTGAGCCATCTCTCCAGTCCCCTAATTAAGAATTTTTAACAAATATTTCATGGTTAAAAAAAAAAAAACTCACTCATTTAGGAAGGAAGACCAAATAATTCACTCAACAAATGACAGACTCATTTATAAGATGTGGCCCATGTTGTCATTTTCCCATCCTTATTCTTTGCCACATAGACAGGAAAGGATGAGGGAACCCCCTCTCTTCTAAAATGTTGCTGCTACTTCACCGCCTGAAGAGTTTGCAAAATGTGATTCAAACCATAAACAAAAGATTTTTCTAGGTCACCAAACACCCCATGATAAAACTGTTAAACTCATTATAATTTCTCAGCGGCTCATGAACATAGAAGGATCCTCCACTTGAGTTCTCATTATCGGAATCATCGTCACAAACCAGCAAATCCATCAGAAAGCATAGACAACCTTTAAAGAACTACATATCACATTTGAACAAGAAAGGTGGCTGTGTGTATGTTATAACAGGGCTATTTCATCTATGAAATTCCCAACAGCCCACACACGGTGATGTGTCCCCTTCATCCTCACACTTTGGAGACAGACATGAGGATCATGGGTTCCAGGATCTACAGACTAAGACCCTGTCTCCATAATAGCAATAAAAGGTGTTAGCAAATCTGCAGCTCCTGTCCCACATGAACATCACCTCATTTCATTAAAAGTATTCCCTCCCTCTTTGCTACATTCCTCAAAGCCTTTCAAATAAGACTGGTTGGAGAAAGCCTATAAAGCTATGCATGTTTCAAATCTATTGTTTAACACTTGTAGAAGGCATACTCTATACCAAGCCAACTGAATCTTATAGCCTGCTTAATATTTTAACACCTCAAAAGGAAGGTATATCTATTGTTGAACATTTTCTAGACAAAATTAAATCTCTTCATGAGTTAGCTTTCAATTCCAAGGTATAGAATTTCCCAGAAAGTACACATTTTTGTTTCTTTAAAAGTTGTTGGGATACAACTGGGCCCCTTTCTTTATTCAGCAGAGCATGGTCTCAAGTCTGTTCCCTTCCCCTTTTGCCAGCACATACCTTGGCTCTCACTACTCTGAGCATGAAAGAGTTGATCATGGTTTTAGAGAAAAAAAAATAAATTATTTATTTACATCTAAAATATATTTAAAGTAAAATCTCTCATTAAAAGTTAGAACAGCATGGAGTTTTGTTTCATGGCTACAGGATGTTTAAATTGCCTTTAAAGTAACTGAACAAAGGGTCCTTCCATCTTAACTGAAGCTCGTCAAGGAGCATATCCTTGAAATGTCGGGAAACCGTGTTGTACAGTTGCAAAGGAATGCTTGGAGTTGTCCTTCACAGTGATGTGGGCCAGGCTCTACCCAGAGTCACAGGATGCTACCACATGGAGTTGTCCTTCACAGTGATGTGGGCCAGGCTCTACCCA
>CABHPP010138784.1:4203-53833 GCA_902168425.1 Peromyscus attwateri | reverse complement strand
GGAAGGAAAATGATAAGCAAGTCCAAAGAAAGCCAATCTCTTTATGTTTCTGAAGAGAAACACAATGTCCATGATTACCACAAACTTTTCTGATGAAAGGGGACTTTTCCTGCTTTTTATCCCCTTAATGGCTGCTATGTAAGGCTAGATCTCAGAGTATTTTCACTCTTAATAAAGAACTGAGCCTTCTATGCCAGCAGCAACGAGCACAGAGCTGTGTATGAATAGCCCAGCACACACTCTTCAGTTTTTCAGCACTCGGGTCCAGAGGGCAAATAGCCCTGCAGGTTCAGCTGCAGAGCAAAGCCAGGGGCTCTTTATTTGCTAAATTGGTTTGGTAATGAATTTGTCACAGAAATCCTCTCTGAAAGGAGCAACTCCAATCTTCTGGCTTTTCTTTATATATTTTATGTCATTAGGAATATGGTTTGGCACAGGTTCTTTCAGAGAGACCCTTCACACTTCTTCCAGTTATTCATTAATTTATGAACTTACATGGAAGCTCTGCCATGTGCCAGGTTGCATACTGTGAGTGAGTCTAAGACTTGCCTTTAGAATTTTTTTTTTTCCTAGAGAGGAGTTAGGCAAGTAAGTCACATTATCCTAAGATGGAAAGAATAGTTTACTGGGGTAAGTCTCACAGACAGGGCAATGTGTAAACTGACTGGTTGAAGGAGTTTGTCTTATAGAGCATTGGTTGAAATCAGGATGATCCCGTCAGTGGAAAAGGGCACCCAGGACAGGAAGTGTGTAGCTAAAGTTTTCTCCAGTCCTGCCTGGCCCACGGTCAGGACAAATCTCTCTCATCTGCCGGTCCTGCAGCCACTCAGACCCAACTGAGTAAACACACAGAGACTTATATTGCTTACAAACTATATGGCCATGGCAGGCTTCTTGTTATCTAGTTCTTCTATCTTAAATTAACCCATTTCTATAAATCTATACTTTGCCACGTGGCTTGTGGCTTACCGGTACTTTACATCCTGCTCCTCATCATGGCGGCTGGCAGCATCTCCTCCACTCTGCCTTCCTGTTCCCCCAATTCTCCTCTCTGCTAGTCCTGCCTATACTTCCTGCCTGGCTACTGGCCAATCAGTGTTTTATTTATCAATCATAGCAATACATTCACAGCACAGAGAACATCCCACAACAGAAGTGAGAGCAAATGCAAGCTCACCGGATTGCTGTGACTTTGCAAAAATATAGGGAACTTGGATTGAACTTGAATTGGTTCAGGTGGTTCCAGGAGTTGAAGATGGAGCTTTAGGAGAGGTCATGCAGTGACCTACTTAAGGTGGCATGAGGAAAATTCATGTCATGTTTTGAGATCTGTGTTGATGTGTGGACTTGTCGTATCTATATCACACACTTCATTTGTGTAGAAACAAAAACTGTGTTTATGTCATGGAATTTCCATGAATATTAAATGAGATAATGTGTGTCAAGCTCTTAGCCTGCTCATTGGAATTTTCTGTCCTCCTCCACTACTGTAGTGGCAGTAGTGACAGGGGCTGTTCTCAATGATTGTGTAATTCAGAACATTTCTGGCAAGACATTTTCTCCATGTTTGTCAGCAGCTGTGGGAGTCCCGAATAAGAAACCTAACCTGAGAGAGTCTGTCACAATACCCTCACTACTCCTCCATCCCTCCATCTCCCCATGGCTGGAATGGTATGTAAACTCCTGATTGGAGAAAGCCAGTGAGTTCTGGGTCCCCTTCTTGAGCAAGGTTTGGGAGAGAAGTTGGGACCAACAGCATCTTCAGCTGAGGATGAAGAAGATTGGTGAGAATGGGGGGAATGAAGAGGTTAGTTTCCTCACAGATGTGTCTCCAAGTCTCACCCTAACTTGCTGCTATTCACCCTGACCCTGCTCTAACAGCGCCCTCTAGTGGCCCATGGAAGAGACCATTTCCCATTGCTAGAGTGGGACTAGATTCCACACTTTCTGCAGGCCAGAGAATGCTATGCACTCGGGAGGCAGAGCCAGGCGGATCTCTGTGAGTTCGAGGCCAGTCTGGGCTACCAAGTGAGTTCCAGGAAAGGCGCAAAGCTACACAGAGAAACCCTGTCTCGAAAAACGCAAAAAAAAAAAAAAAAAAAGACTGAAAGCCACCCCAGAAGCACTGGAGGGATTTCTATGGGGGGTGGGGGGAGGGTGAGGGAGAGGAGAGAAAGAGAGGGAGGCAGGATGCAAAGGCCCTAAGTAATTAGAATCTCTTCCTATAAGACAACAACTAAAGAAGGCTTCTTATAATGAACAATGCACAGCTAGAGTACAGGATTAAATAGAATTATGCAGATGTATTAATACATAAAAGATGTCGACTAGGCTGTTGACTTGGAGTTATGGCTGATACATGTAGAAGGAAGATAAGACATTTCAAAACTCAACCAAAAATGAAAAGCTCCATGCAGTCACTTAAAGAATGAATGAGCCATGGTTGTGCAAAATTATGTCTAAATATGTATATTCAAAATAAAGTCAATTTACAAGTAAAATAATCTAGATGATGAAAGTTCTAAAAGCTTTCTCAGTAAAGTGAAATTTTAAGATCAGACATCTCTTTATGTATTCATAGAGCTTTAAAATGTGACTTAAAAATCTGAAAGGATTCCTTGAAGAAACTACGGTTTTACAAAAGTTCACTGCATACAATAAGATTCATAGAGCCCTGTTCGAAGCTTTTACGGTATGAAGGCTGTTTTTGGAATTCCCAGCTTTTTACCAGAGAAGTTTGAAAGAATCACAGATCTGACCCCAACGTTGTATTTCTTTCCACTGTTGAAGCATCTGTATGCAATCACACTGTTTTGGAAGGCTTGCTTGTCTTACAGCGGTTTCATTTTATTTTAACTTCGCGTGAACAGCAGTAAAGATCTAGCTGAAGCTGTTAGCTGAAATGTGAAATAGTGTGCTCTCTTCTGTTTTCTGTTACTATGATACTGTGCCACAGGCAGGGCAGTGTATAGAGAAAAGAGGTTTTTTGTTTGTTTATTTGTTTTTATTCTTTTTTTTTTTTAAAGGTTTATTTATTTGTTAGGTATACAGCATGTATGACTACAGGCCAGAAGAGGGCACCAGATCTCGTTACAGATGGTTGTGAGCCACCATGTGGTTGCTGGGAATTGAACTCAGGACCTCTGGAAGAGCAGTCAGTGCTCTTAACCTCTGAGCTATCTCTCCAGCCCTCTTTTTTTTTTTTTTTTAAGATTTATTTATTATGCATGCCTTCAGGCCAGAAGAGAGCACCAGATCTCATTACAGATGGTTGTGAGCCACCATGTGGTTGCTGGGAATTGAACTCAGGACCTCTGGGGAAGAACAGCCAGTGCTCTTAACCGTTGAGCCATCTCTCCAGCCCTGTTTTTATTCTTTTTAAACTCACAGTTTTAGTGCTGTGGAAACTCCCTGGAATCTATGATGGTGACCACAAAGACTCCTAGGAATGGGGGGTATGGAGCCTGAACCGGCAATCATCGATAACCAGGCAAGGTCTTTAGTGGTGGCACTGGGACAACCCAGCCACGAAACCTTCAACCTACAATTTCTTCTGCCTATAAGATGTTCTGGGGTAATGGTGGCACAGAACTTCTGGGAGTGGCCAACCAATGACCCGTCCAAGGGAGCCCACACCTGATACTGCCTAGATGGCCAGAAACCAGAGGTTAGGTAGCCCAAAGACCTAGGATAGAAAAAAAAGTAAATGAAATGATTTCTAATGATATTCTGCTATACTCATAGATCAGTGCCTACCTAGCCCAACTGTCATCAGAGAGACTGCCTCCGGCAGCTGATGGGAGCAGAGGCAGAGATGCACGGTCAAACATTAGGTGGAACCAGGGGAGCCCCACAGAAGAGGAGGAGGAAAGATTGTAGGATCCAGCAGTGTCGAGGATACCATGAGAATGCGGCCCACAGAATCAACTAAGCAGGGCTCATAGGGGCTCACAGAGACTGAAGGGACAATCATGGAGCCTGTACGGGTCTGAGCTAGGTCCTCTGCATAGATGTTATGGTTGTGTAGCTTGGTGTTCTTGGGGGAATCCTAGAAGTAGGAGTGAGGGTATCTCCAACCCTCGGGACCCTTTTCCTCCTACTGGGTTGCCTCATCCAGTCTTGATATAAGGGTTTGTACCTTAATCTTATTGTAACTTGGTAGGTGAAGTTTGCTTGATATCCCTGGGAGACCTGCTCTTTTCTCAAGGAAAATAAAGGAGGAGTAGATCCCAGGACAGGGGAACTGAGGAGTGGAGGGAGGGGAGGCTGTGGTAGGGATGTAATATATGAGAGAATAATAGTAAAGATAATAATTTAAAAAAAACGCTCACAGTATTAGAGGCTGAAAATCAAGACAGACAACTTCACTAGTTTGGCCTTTGGTGAGGTTCTTCTGGCTGTATTATAACACGATGAGGAAACTGGTGGGAGCCTGTGGGAGGAGAGAGCAAAGTCCTGGTAAAAGAGGAGATGAAGGTAGAGTCAGGTTGTCAGGAGAATTCACTCACTCCATGAGACAGCATTAATCCCTTTGGGATGATCCTCTCAGGACCCAATTCCCTCTGAAGATCCCACTGCTTTGGTACTTCTGCACTGGGAGTCAAGATTCCACAACAGAAAGCTCAAGAAACAAGCCATGACACACTGGGAAGAGACACTGGATGCTCAGACCATTTTTGAAGACTGCAAGAGCCATGTGATACAGAGGGGAGTGATTCCTTTATGCTACATCTAAACACAGTAGAGGACTACATGACATAGTGGGATGAGACATGCTTGGGCCACTTCAAACCACAGCAGAGGGCCATGTGGTGTAACAAAGGGGAGGATCCCTCATTTGCATAGGATGCTCTTCAGTGTCCACACTTGCACCTTGGGGATAATATGGTACAGAAGTCGCTGGCTTGTGAAGACTGATAAGAGAAAGGTTTAGCCTGACTCCAGGCGCTGCGTAGCCACTTGTTTCATCATTCAGAGTAGTGGGCTTTTGTGCTGTGTACTGGGATTATGAAGGGAGAGATTCATGCAGCTTCAGCTAGCCTGCCAGCTAATAGAGACAGAAAACTCTAATGGCCGTACAGTGAATAATCAAACACTGTGATATTTGCAGAGACAAGCAGATCTGTATGAAAGCACTTGGCAGCCTGGAGTCAAGGACAGACTCTCTAGGTTGAGGCTGAGTCTGCAAGACAAGTCACTAGTGAGGCAAAGACTGCATTGCAGAACATCTCCCAGTTGGAGGAGCCGGTCCAAGCTGAGCCCACGGGAGAGGGACATTCCTAAAATGGCTGTTCCTTGTACCTCAGCCAGTTTAGTCCCACTCCTAAGTTTCAGACAACACAACTTTTGTGGTCTGCGAAAGTTCAACTTACTGGTGTGATGAGAATTAACTAAGCAAACTTTTGATGTATACTATCCTTTACACAATAGATATAGATTAAATGCCTCCTAATATGTAGGCTTTGCAGGTAAGGAACTTAAAATGATGGTTAATTATTAACAAGTTATGTAAAACAAGCGGTTGTGTGCCATTGCAGGTGTGTGCCGTTATCCCTGGCTAATTGTTTGGCACATATGTGGCCATTACTGTTCCACCCTGGCCATTGTGTGGGTGTCCAGCTCCGCCTCTGGAGATGTGGCTTTGCTTCTGAATGATATGATGGTTGCCAATGGAACCATAGTATTCTCCAGTTTCATTTCAAAAGCTTGCGCTCACCTTGCTGAAATCCCACAAGTTGGCTGGTGTAGGGAAAATAAAATTGGTATAGTGACTCTAACATTCTTTAGCTATGCATCTTTCAGGTACTTTTCAAGTCTATGTAGGATAATAACAAGGTAGCAATTTTAATTCACTAAAAATTAACGTGTGATGACTCTATGCTGGGCATTAAGCTAGTTGCTGGGTAATGAAAAATTATTAAAACAGTATCAGAGAGAGAGAGACCCTTATATCATGAAATTAGTGCTTATTAGTATTTGCTTCTCCTGGAGGGCAGGCAGTTAATGAAACTTGGGTGGTAAAGGTAGACAGCAGGGCTGCCTGGGGCATCTGCTCTCCATGGCTAAAAAGTTGCCTCCGTGCCATTTTCTGCCAGTGCCCTTCCCTGCTCAACCCTAACAGTCTGAGCTGTAGCATTTAGCTTCAGGGACTGGCCCTCCTGCCCCTGTGCATGCCTGGCACTTGCTGCCCTTGGGCTCTTCTTCCCTTTTTACTCACTCCCATTTCTGGGTCTGTATAAATGTGTCTTCTAGGGGGAACGCAGGTCACACGGAAAACCTCAACTGCCAGGAATTCTTAGAAACACATTCTCACTTTCTAGTTTCTTTTGTACAGGAAAGCATAGCAAAGGGCCTGGGTTAGGAGTTGAATGAGCCAGTTTTCCTACCCCCTACCAGCTGCTCTTGGCTGGGTCTGCACAAATCTGCAATTCTACTCCAAAGCAACAATGGCGACAGAAATGTTTTCCCACAAAATAGAATGCAACAGCCTCTCACTACCTTCCCAAAGCGAGAAATCAAGGTCTCAAGAGTCACCACAAACGTTCTGATGCATATTTATCCTCTCCTCTGTGGGTTGACAAACTACCACCACTTTCCTTTGAAAATGGGTTCCTTTGCATGTTCAGTTGGTGATGTGTTGTCTGTAGCTGCTTTTGTGGCCAGTGACAGTGCCGAGTGGTGCAGATGTCACATGACACACAAAGCTAAGCCTGTTCACTTCAGGATCTTCTTCAGAAAGATGTCTACCAATCCCTATTCTGGTCCATCAGAATCCTGCCTTGATCTCCCATAAATAAATTAATATGTTAGTCATCATTAGCACACTCTATAGGAAATAGTAAGGGACAGAGAAAATACTTTTTAAAATATTTTTGAGATTATAATTACATCGCTTTCCTCTTATATTTCTTCCTTCCAACTCCCTCAGGTGCTTCCCTTGTTCTTTTTCAAATTCATGGCCTCTTTTTCTTTAATTGTTGATATAAAACTTATTCAATCTGTATAATGTGTGCATATATATATATATATACACATATATATGTTTTCAAGGCTGACATTAGTACTGGATAACCAATTGATGTGCTCTTCCCTAGAGACGACTATTTTTCCCACTCTCAGCATCCCTTAGTTATCTCATTGTTTATCTAGGGCTGAGGCCTTTTTCCACATTAGCATGTCTGTTGGTGTTGTCCTTGCTCAGGCCATGTTTAGGCACCATGCTGGTGAGACTTCATGGGTATAGCTTTAGGATACAGAATTTTTTTTTAAGCCAAGGTTAATACATTAGAACAAGGGAGAAGCATTGAATGTCCTTTCTACATGTCTTTGACCCCCTATCCCTCAGTCAGGGTATAATGCCCTGGTAAGGTAGCTCATACTACCACAGTTAGAGTGGTATATGTCTCCCAAAGGCTTGCTCCCAGGGCGACACTACTGGGAAGTAGTGGAAGCTTTAGGAATAGTGCCTAGTGGGAGGTTGTAGGTTATTGAAAGCCTGAACGAGGGGAATTATGGAGAGCCTGATTTCCCCCTCTTTCCATTTCTACACTTTACCCTTTAACTCATGATATAAGCAGCATTCTGTCATGTTCTTCTGCCATGACGTGCTGCTTTGTCAGAGACCCAAAACAATACAGCCACTTGACAATGAGTTGGAATCATCAGAACCACAAGCCAAATTGAAACTTTTCTTTTTATAAGTAAATTGCCTCGGGTACTTGGTTATAGTGATAGAACGTTGACTGATGTATTCTATTTTTCACTCCTCTGAAACTAAGTACATAGACCCTCATTTGTGTAGACCATGACCATAGGACATGGAAGTATTCTGAAAGGACACAATGGAAGGAAGCATTGGCAAATCAAAACTGCTCTGGGATTCTGTCTCATGCCAGTTACAATGGCTATCATCAGAAAGGAGACAATACAAAATTTGATGAGGATGTGGAGGGCAAAGGCATCTTTATTCAGTTCTGGTGAGGGTGTAATCTTCTACAGTCATTACGGAAATCAATATGGAGGCTTCTCAAAAACTTAAGCATAGAACCCACCATTTGATTCAGCTATACCACTCTGGAGTACATATCCCAGACACTCTATATCCTATGACAGAAATGCCTGCACATCTATGGTATTACAGCATCATTCACATTAGCCAGGAAATGGAATCAGCCTAGATGTCCATCAACAGGTGAATGGATAATGAAAGTGTGGTATGTTATACACAACAGAATTTTATTTGCCGTTTCCTGATGACTAAGGCTGTTGAACACCCTTTAAAGAGCTTACATGTAATTTGTGTTTCTTCTTCTGAGAACCGTCTGCCTATCTCATTAGCCTGTTTAGTGATCGGCAGATTTGTTTTTGTTTTTTGTTTGTTTTGTTTTTAGTGTTTAACTTACATAGTCTAGATACTGACTTCTTGTTTGACATTTAGCTGAAAAAATTTTTTCTCCCATTTTGTAGGCTTCCTTTTTGTTTTGCTGATAATTATTGGACATGCAGAAACCTTAATTTCATGTAGTACACTTGTTAATTCCTTGTTTCAGAGTCTTGTTCGGAAAGTTCTTGCCTGTAACCATATCTTTAAAAATTGCATTTACATGTATTTATTTTGTATGTGTATATGAAGGTTATATATGTGTCAGGGGTGTGGGCCACAGTGCAACTGCTGAGGTCAGAGGACAACTGGTGGTCATTTGCTCTCTGCTGCCATGTGGGTTCTGGGGATGGAATTCAGACTGTCTGTCAAGCTTGGTTTCAGGGACATTTACATTAGTTGAATCTATTAGATTTTACAACTGTGGTATTTCTATGCTTTGCTTGTTTATTTGCTTGTTTATTTTTGTATTGAAATCACATACTATTGGTATTAATCTCTGCTTGAAGTCAAGTAGTATTTTTGAAAATAAATTGGGTGTATCTGAGTTTGGTGCATACAGTTTAGAATTACAATATCTTCTGGGTTGCTTTTTCTCTGGACCAGGATGAAATGTCCTTCTTTATCTCTTCTTATTAATTTTGGATTGGGGTCTGTTTTGTCAGGTATTCAGATACTGTCCTCTGATTGTTTCCTGGTCCCATTTTCTTGGAATCCCCCCTCCCCCCAACACATATCTGTTCACTCTATGGTGGTGTCTGTCTTTGAAGGTAAAGTGTGTTTCTTGTAGACCATAAAAAGATCTTGATTGATCTTGATTCTCAAGCCCTTCGACTAGCTGTGACTTTCGATTGGAAAGTTGAGGCCATTGTTATTTAAAGTTGTAGTTGAGAACTGTGTGTTGACGGGTTGCTATAATTTTGCTGTCTTTATGTACTGTTCCCGTCCTTTGTCTTATTTTGAATTTCAATTATCCTTGTGTCATTTGTTTTCTTTCTGTAGCCTCTTTTAAAATTTTTAATTAATTACATAATTTCCCCTTTCCTCTGTCTAACACGTCCTTTTTTTCATCTCCCTCCAACCTCTCCCATGCCCCTTCCACTCCCTCCCAAATTTGTCCTCATCTTCTTTAATTATTATTGCTTGATTTTATACATATATAGTATATATAGTAACATAAGATCTATCTATCCATCTATGTATATCTATATCTCTCTGTGTGTGTATGTGTGTATAACTACAACCCACTGAGTCCATTTAGTGTTGTTTGTATGTATATGTTTATGTTTTCAGGGCTGACCACTGGGTATTGGATAACCTATTAGGGAACTCATCCCTGGGGAAGACAATTCTCTCTCTTAGCATTGCTCACCTCTCCTAGTTCTTTGTCCAGGGGGAGGGTCCGCGTGAGAGTCTGCCTCCATGTTAGCATGTCTATTGATGTCTGTTCCGTTCTTGTTATCATTGGTGCAGCTTCTGGTTCTAGGAGCCACAATCTCATAGTAGTCCTGACTCTGCTGTTCCTTTCTTCAGTCTGAAGTATTGATTCTAGTATTCCCTGTAGCACTAGCTTCGTAGACATGAACTCTTAGTTGTTTACATCATGAAAAAAATTTTTTTTCTCCTTTAACTAAAGGTAATAGTTTATCTAAGGTAAAGCAGTCTGTGTTGGCATCTGTGGTCTTCTAGGATTTGGGCTATATTGCTTCAAGCTCCTTTGGTTTTAAAGTTTCTATTGAGAAGTCAGCTTATTCGGATGGGTTTTCCTTTATGTGTGACTTGTGTCTATTTCTCCTGCAACTTCCAATAGTCCCTTTTCTGCATGTTTAGTGTTTTAACTATGATACACCAAGATAATTTTTAAAATATATTTTGTCTATTTGGTGTTCTGTGTGCCTCTTGTATTTAAATGGGTATGTCTTCTCTTAGTTGGAAAAGTTTTCTTTTATGATACCGTTGAAGATCTGGTCAATACCACTGACCTGGGATTATTTTCCTCCTTCTAGCCTATGATTAATAGATTTTTATCTTTATATGGTGTCTCAAAGTTTTTGCACGCTTTCTTCACATACTTTAAATTCTTTTTAAAATCATTTTCTTGCTTGAGTGGTCCATTTCTACCTCTTTGTCCTTAAGTCTGATATTTTATCTTCTTCTTAGTCTATTCTGCTGCTAAAGCTTTCTACTGAGTTTTCTAGTTAGGTTATTGAATTTTCATTTCAAACTTTATTTCAGTTTGAGTTTTCTTTAACATTTTTATATCTTTCACATCTTGAATTCTCATTATTTCCTTTAGCTGTGTGTATTTTCTTGAACTTGAGTCAGGAGTTATAGTTGTGTGTGTGTGTGTGTGTGTGTGAGAGAGAGAGAGAGAGAGAGAGAGAGAGAGAGAGAGAGAGAGAGAGAGAGAGAGAGAGGAGAGAGAGAGCATGGCATGGGGTAAGAGGCTTTAGGGGATCAAGTCAGCGGAAGGGTGCTGTGGGCTGAGAAACTGAGCACCAGTAAAGCACGTGAATGAGATTCCTGGCTTGCCTGGAGTGAGAAAGTTAGAGCAGGGCAAGGGACTGGAATGTTTAAGCATTTAGATTATGATCTTTGACCCACTTTGAATTGACTTTTATAACTGGGTTGCTCTTCTGTAGGCTGATAGCCAGCCTTGACAGCACTATTTGTTGAATAAACTGCCTTTGCCCTCATGCGTGTTTTGATGAATTTGTCAATTCTGATGAATGAAGCGGCGCTAACTGTGTGGGTTTACTGATGAGTTCTCTGCTCTGCTCCATTGGTCTCCATATGTTTGGGTCTTTGTCACTATAGCTCCATAGTACAGTTTGAAGTCTGGTATGGCGATCCCTCCAGCAATGCTCTTTCTGTTAAGGAGTCTTTGGTATTTGTGGCCTTTTTTATTTCCATTGGTGTTTTTAGATGGACTTTTATAGTTCTGTGAGCAGTGTCATTGGAACTTTGGTAGAAATTGCATTGAATGCAGTATTCTGCCAACCCAGCAGCATACTCATTCCTTTCACCATCTGATCTCTCTATGCTTTCTCGTGTATGGATCCTAGTTTATAATGTTTCTGTGTTTGTAAGTTGAAGTGAATGCAGGCATAGGCTATGAAACTAGAAAAGAGAACATGAGAGGGGAGATGGGCATCGAGGAAGCTTGGAGCAAGGTAGGTCACATAGGACACAGAAGTGGAAAGAAAATTACGTCAGGGTGGAAAGGTACAAGGAAGTGGGCACTCCAGTGAATGAAAAACAGGAAGGAGAATCAACAAAAACAGATTTTTCTTGAAAAATTCAATAATGAAACCTATTCTAATTAAAAATTTAAAATTCAAGCTGGGCATAGTACCACATTCCTTTAATCCTAGCACTCTTTCTGAGACAGGTGGATCTTGAATTTGAGGCCAACCTAGTTTACATAGTGAGTTCCAGAACAGCCAGAGCCACACAGACAAACCCTGTCTTGAAAAAAAAATTAAAAAAATAAATAAAATAAAATGTAAAAAAGGCCTGCATAGATCATTTCATTCTGAGGCTCACTAAAGACTGTTGCCTACTCCCATGGCTATTACCACTCTGTATCTTACATAGAGTTAAGACATTACCTGGTCCATGCTACTCAAGATCTCATGGTTGCAGCTGAAGTTAGGAAATATTTTAATAACTGCTCCTTCCGTCTGCATTTCTGGTCCACAAGAGACAGACACTAGAGTCCTTCAAGCCAATTCTGATACTTTCTTCACTGATGGGAGGACACCTAGTGAGTCCATTTTAACATTCCTGCATACTCAATCTTTAGGTTCCCCCATCCACATTTTATCAAGGAACTTCTGCCACCAGCTTGAGTCCAGCCCAATTAAGAGTGGGTTTTGTTAATTAGCTGAACAGTCAGAGCCATTGCTAATGACTCAGACAGCACAGTGAGTCCAGAAGCTGTTAAGTACACTCATATAAAAATACCAGCCCCATAAATTACTTCTCCCCTCAAAGCTGTTTAGATCCTCAGACTCCATTTCCACACATACCCCCGAGGATATGTAGTATAAATTTATACACTCTTGTGGTTCTCTTGGCAGGTCAACTCCTTCCTTCTGGGTTTGGAGCAGACCTGAAACTTGTAGGGATCTGACTTTTGTTACAGGTTTGCAAGCAACGAGGAGATAGTGGCTAAAGAATGAGAACTGACAGCGCTTGAAATAACCATGCAAGCTTTTCAAGTTTCAAAGATGGTGGCCAAGGTTACTTTTGCTAATAAAGGGGGCTCCATGATGTTTGAGAGAATCAGCTACTTGAAGTTTTCAGAATTTTACAAATTTATCTATTGTTGTTCATGAGACCCAACTCTTCCCAAACTACTAACCCCAGCTCTCTCACAAAACTCAGGTGAGGCTGGAATTCAACTTCCATTGTATTTGAGAAACCTCTAGGAGTAGACCCTGCAAACTATGTATGGACACCTGCCCAGCAGCTACAAGAAATAGTGCTTAAAATGAAAAAGTCATGGTTCTCTGATTATGTGGTTGGCCAAGAATTTAAGACTCTCCCCAAGTTCCCTCCCTCCTTTTCTCCTTCCTCCTTCCCTTCCTTTCTTCCTTCCCCCATTCCCATTTCTCTCCCTCCATTGAGGTATAATTAACAAAATAGTATAAAATCACACATTCTGATGTTTTAATATATGTACATGTACTGAAATAATTGTTACTGGTAAGATAATTCATGTTTTCATTACTCCATAGACCAGCCAGTTTTGTTTTTGTGGTGAGAACATTTAAAGTACATTTACTGTATTCATTAGGGTTCTCTAGAGCAGTGGTTCCCAACCTTCCTAATGCTGCAACCCTTTAATACAGTTCCTCATGTTATGGTGACCCCAATCATAAAATTATTTTCATTGTTACTTCATAACTGTAATTTTGCAGCTGTTATGAATTGTAATGTAAATATCTGATATGCAGGATATCTGATATGTGACACCAGTGAAAGGGTCGTTTGACCTCCAAGGAGGGTCATGACCCACATATTGAGAACTCCCACTCTAGAGGAACAGAATATATATATATTTCAAGGCCAACCTAGTCTACATAGTATATATATGGGATTTATTAGATTAGTTTACATAATATGATCTAGGTAGTTCAACAATGTCTGCTCCACACCAAAAACCCAAGAATCAGTAGTTACTAGGTAGTTCCAATCTGGCACTGAAGGCTGGAAGATCCCAGGAGAGCTATTGATTTTCATTCTATGTTGGGAGCCAGATGATCTTGGTTCTAATATCAGTGAAGGAATTGGCAGCAGCAGGGTGGATGAACTTGCCAGCAGAGTGAAAATAAGTAGACAAAAGGCAGTTTCCTTCTTCCATGTCTTTTTATCACACTTAGTGTGTGTCTTCCCATTTCAAATAATTGGATCAAAAAGTTACTCACAGGGGTGCCCAACTGCCTGTGTTTCAGTTGATTCCAGATCCAGGCAAGCTGACAACTTGCTAGAGTTTTCCTGCCTTGCCCACAGTCAGGACAAATCTCTGTCACCCGCCAGTCCCACAGCCACTCAGACCCAACCAAGTAAACACAGAGACTTATATTGCTTACAGACTGTATGGCCGTGGCAGGCTTCTTACTAACTGTTCTTATAGCTTAAATTAATCCATTTCCATAAATCTATACCTTGCCATGTGGCTCGTGGCTTACCGGCATCTTCACATGCTGCTTGTCATGGTGGCGGCTGGCAGTCTCTCCCTCTGCCTTCCTGTTCTCTCCATTCTCCTCTCTGTTAGTCTCGCCTATACTTCCTGCCTGACCACTGGCCAATCAGTGTTTTATTTATTGACCAATCAGAGCAACACATTTGAAGACCATCCCACAGCAGACAACCAAGATTAGCCTTCACACCTATCATGCCACTAACTAAAATCATTATTCTGTGTGTTTTCTCTTTAGAGTTTATTCATTGTGTATTATTGAAATTATACCATTTGACCATCTTCCTCTACTCTTGAGCTTCTGGAAACTATCATTTCACTTTGAATAACAGGAAGGAGTGTACACCCTTGCCTCACTCTTGATTTTAGAGGAAATACTCCCAGCTTTCCCCACTCAGTATGTTGGCTGTAGGGTCAGGACAGAGCTTTTATTATGCTGAAATATGTTTCCTCTGTTCTTGTTTTTTCAGGGCTTTTATCATGAAGGGATGTTGAACTTTCACAAAACCCTTTTCTGCATCTAGAGAGATATTTATTTTGCCCTTGAGTCCATTTATGTGCTGACTTACATTTATTTATTTTTATGTGTTAAATAATTCTTGTACCCCTGGAATGGAGCCAAGTTGGTGATGGTGTCTGATTTTGTCGTCTGTTGTTGAATTTACAAGCATTTTATTGAGAATATTTACATGCATGTTAATCACAGAAATTGGTCTACAATTTTCTTTTGTGTGTGTGTTCTTATCAAGTTCTGATGTCAGACAGTACTGGCTTCAGAAAGGTGTTCACAGTGTTCTTTTCCTTTCTATTTTATGGAACAATTTGGGGAACATCAGCATTAGTTCATCTTTAAATGTCTGGTAAAATTCAGCAGTGAATCCATCTGGTCAAGAGATTTTTTTTTTTCTCACTGGGAATTTTTTTGTTGCTGCTTCAATATCATCACTTATTATAAGCTTGTTAAGATTGTTTAGAGCCTCTTGTTTTAATTTTGGTAGGTCATATGTATATAGAAGTTTATCTGTTTCTTCTAGATTGTCCAATTTAATGGAGCATGGGTTTTCAAAGTATTCTCTAACGATACTTTAAATTTCATTGGTTGTTGCCATGTTCCCATTTTATCTTTTAGTCATTTGGGTTTTCTCTCTTTATTTTGGTTAGTTTGTCTAAGGATTCATCAATTTTTGTGTGTATTTCTGTATTTTTATAATTATGTTTTAACATACATTTTAATATTTATATATATCACATATATTATATGTTTGTTCCACTCATTATATTGTTCTTCTAAATTCCATTTCATGAACTTCTGCTCTGATCTTTGTTATTTATTTCCATCTACTAATTTTAGGTTTGGCTTATTTATGTGTTTCTACGATCTTGAAGTACTTCATCATTTATTTGAGGTTTTGCTGACATTTTTTATGCCAACACTCATAACTGCAAACTTCCCTTTTAGAACAACCTTAGCTATATCCCAAATGGCCCAATAAGTTGTGTTTTCATTTTAATTTGACTGCATATATTTTAATTTCCTCTCTGATTCTTCAATAATTTACTGAACATTCAAAATTATATTATTCAAAGGGTTTGTTTACTTTCTATGGTTTCTCTTATTAGGAATTTCTGTTTTATTTCTTTATGATATGGTAAGATACATTAAATTATTTTAACTCATTTATATAAGGCTTGACTTTATAATTCATTTGGAGAAGTTCCTTGGGCTGCTGAGTAGAATGTACATCCTGCAGCTTTTGAGTGGATGTAGATGTCTATTAAGTCCATTTGTTCTAAAATAGAGTTTACATCAGTAGTTTATTTGCTTTTTGGGGTGTGTTCCAATAAAGCTTTACTTATAACATACAGATCATCTCCAGAACAGAGGATAAAGGAGAACAGTTTTTGAACTTCTCTATAGTTGTCATCAGTTCTTGCCAATTAGTTAGCTGCCGTTAAACTCAGAAGCAATTTCCTACTGAGACCTTAATTACTATACTATCATTTTGTGGCCTGAGTCCAGACTGCATCCTCCTGGAAAGTGAAGTCTGCAGCCTTAAATCACTACCTTGAGTAGAAAATTTTATAGGGTTGGAAAAAACAGCATATGCCTGCCCTAAAATGTCTTCCCTGGGGTCTCCATCACTAGCATAAAATATGCTCTCTTTCCTACTTTCCTGTGACCTCTAACAGAGAGGCAATGCTTGGTTGGATTTGGGACACAGACTGTCCCAAATATTCTCAAATGTACCAATAGACCCTGAACACATGGTTAATGTCCTGATGTATGAACTACAGTATGGCTAAATATTGAGTAGGGGTGTATGTGTGTGTGTGTGTGTGTGTGTGTGTGTGTGTGTGTGTATGAATACACTTGCATGTATACACATACACACACACACACACACACACACACACACACACACACACACACACACGCAAAACAAAGTAACAACAAAATCTGTGGTCTTAAAATACAATCATTCCCACCTAATGGCCTTTCTATTTAAACTGACCAGGCTTACCACAGAGGCAGGTAGGTGGTTTCTTCCTACAATAGGCCAAGCTTCAGGCTTCACATTCACAGCTTTACAGTGCTCTGCATGGCGTTGGTGCACCTCATTATATTTCCTGCTCTATATGATCAACTGCCCTGTTGTGTCTGGAAAACACTATCTGGATGTTGCTCATCTGCCTCTAGCTCTTACAATCTTTACATCTTTTCCTTTTCCCATAATCTTAAAACGGACTCTATGAAGCTGGAATTTAATCCAGAGGAAATGTTCTGGTACTTAACCTAGTGACTTGTAGCTGTTTTAGTGTGTGTTAGACTTTGTTTGCACAGTGATACAATTGACTAACGATGCATGTCACAGAATGAATCCTCAGCACAAAGTACACATGATTGTGTCTGCAGGACCAATCCTCAGCTCTGCTTGCTTGTTTCATTCTTACCTCCGAATCCCATTCATTAATATACAGGAATTTCTAAAGCCCATGCACCCAGAAGCTCCATGAAAATCGGCATTCCTTTACTGAACGGAATGTGTATACCACATTTCCTCAACTCTAAAAATATTTACATAGCACTTTTCATGCCAAGCAGATCACAAAACATTTCATTTTATTACATTTCTTTCTTTTTAAAAGTCTTTTAATTGACTCTTTGAGGATTTCATACAATATATTTTGATTATATTCACCCTCACTCTATTCTCTAAGTCTTCCCAGGTCCAATTCACTTTCCTACTCCCAAATTCATGTTTTTAAAAATAACCCATCAAATCCAGTTTGTGATGCCCATATACGATATACTCCTAGGGGTGGGGCCATCCACCGGAGTGTGGCCAACCTATCAGAGACCACATCCTTAAGGAAAACCCACTCTCCCTCTGCTAACAGCTATTAATTGCTGATAGCTCCCTACCCAGGGGTAGGATGCCATCAGCACTGTCCCTATCCATGCTGGAATTTTGTCTGTTTTGATCTTGTACAGGTCTTTTGCATGCTGTTACAACCACTTTGAGTTTATGTGTTCAGCTATCCTGTTGTATCTGGAAAATACTGTTTATATGTACTCATCTGCCTCTGGCTCTTACAGTCTTTCTACCCCCTCTTATTCAATGATCCCTGAACCTTAGGAGGAGAGGATGTGATGCAGATGTCTCAGTTAGGGTTAAGAACTTCACAGTATCTATCCTCTTCACTTTACCAATTGTAGGTCTCTGTGTTAATCGTCATCTACCGCAAAAACAGCTTTTCTGAGGAGTGTTTAGAGTTTCACTAATCTATGGGTATATCAATGTCATTAGGAGTTGGTTTAATACATTTAGCAGAACATTGGTAGCAGAGTCTTCCCTGAGGCCTATGACATGTCTAGACACAGGTTCTTGGCCACAATAATAGTGCTAGGTATGGCTTTCATCTTATGGAGCAAGCCTTAAATCCAATCAGAGAGTAGCTGGTTACTCTTATGACATTCATGGCACTATTGCTCCAGTGGGTATGTCTTGTCAGTCCAGACATTGTAGCTGGTGTGTTTCCCATCTGGGTATGATTCATAGTTATTTTTCTCCTCTGGTAGCACGCACCACATCTTCTACCGTGAAAACTAGCCAATACAAGTGAAGCTTCCAGGTGAATACCAGCTTGATTTCTCCACATTTGAAGACTCAAGTGTGTAGTGTCTTCAGGTAGTATCTTACCATCAGGCTCTGGAGGATAACCAAGAGCAATGGCAATAGGTTGTAATGTTTCAGGGAAGGGTCTTTCGGATCTCATGGGCTAACAGATCCAAAGGAAGTACATCATTCCTGCACTGGGATGGTGTTAGGGGCATTGACAGTCTGTTATAGGTGACTCCATGTAAACTCATTTTATGTCTGCATTTGCATATGCTTTAGGAAGCTTCTGCAGTAGTAGGTTTCCATAGGATTTTCCCAAGGTTTTCGGTATTGATTATGCCTCTCCAGTCTCTCCCCTTCCTGCCCTTCCACCCCACACCAATAAATACTTCTTGCTCCATTGTTCCCCATTCCACCTTTATGTCACCTTCATTTTATCCCCTCCGTATTTAAATGTCCCCTATCATGATCTCTTACTAGTTTCCTGACCTTTATGAATATTCTAATTTAGACACACATTTTTAAAAATACAAAGCTTGCATTCACATATATGAGACTATACAATGTTTGCCTTTCTGAGTCTGGTTCACCTTACTCAGAAAGATAATTTTGAATTCTATCCATTAACCTGAAGATTCTCATTTTTTAAAACAGCTGAATAATATTAATTCATGTAAATGTACCATATTTTTCTTATCCATATATCACTATATGGTTATTTCTACTTCCTGTATAGTGTGACTAGAGCAGCAATGAGTCTAGATGAACAAGCATCTCTATAATCTGATATAGAATCCTTTGGGTATATGTCCAAGAGTGGTATAGCTGGACCATATAGTAGATTTATTTCTAGCTTTTTGAGGAAGCTTCACACTGATTTCCATCAGTTTAGGCCACCAGCAGTAGTAAATAAATGTTCTTTTTTTTTTTTTTTTGGTTTTTCGAGACTGGGTTTCTCTGTGTAGCTTTGCGCCTCTCCTGGAACTCACTCTGTAGCCCAGGCTGGCCTCAAACTCACAGAGATCCACCTGCCTCTGCTTCCCAAGTGCTGGGATTAAAGGCGTGCACCACCACCACCTGGCTATAAATGTTCTTTTCCCACATATATACCAGCATTTGTTGTCTTTAAATAAATGTATAAATATATTTATATACTTAATATATATCATCTAATTTATTAAACATTATTAACATTTGTTAATGTTATTAATGTTATCCAATTATTGTATTGTTTGATTACCAATATTAGTATCTTAGCAATATCATTAATAATTTATCAATATTATTTAATTAATTCAATTAATATTCAACATAATATCTAAAAACAGCACTAGATATTATATATTAAACATTATACATTAAATATATAGGAATATATATATATATATGCACACAATGCCATTTTGTATTTCCATATGAAATTTAAGATTACTGTTTCAATTTCTATGAAGAATAGTGTTAGAATTTTGGTGAGGATTATGTAGAATCTGTAGATTACTTTTGATAGAATGGTTATTTTTACAGTATTAATCCTACCAAGCAATGAGCATTGGAAGTCTTTCCAT
Organism: Peromyscus attwateri; assembly: GCA_902168425.1. NCBI lineage: Eukaryota > Metazoa > Chordata > Mammalia > Rodentia > Cricetidae > Peromyscus > Peromyscus attwateri. The sequence continues at coordinate 34,060 of CABHPP010138784.1, read as the reverse complement.
CTTCTGGAGACCTCTTTAGTTTTTCTTCAATATCTTAAAGTTTTCATTATACAAATTGTGGCAGCCCATTTTCAGGTTCCTAGTGGCTTTACCCAGCAGGTCCACATAGAGAGGATGATTAGGACCACAGGCCGAAGTGCAGGTGTCTGAGATGGTCTGCACTTGGCTGTGCTGGGGGGAGGTCTTTTGCTCCACTCTTTGGTGTTTCTATAAATACCCTGGGGCAGAGACAGTCAGGTCCCAATGGAATAGGTTCCAGGCCCTCTCGAGGCTATCCTGTATTTTCTGTTTATCTCCACACTCTAAATCCTTCTATCTAATATTTCTTGATGCTGTCACTCAAGAAAACTCTGGGGAACTGTGGGGTTGGTGGGTAGCTGCCCCGCAACAAGTCTTTCAGTTCCACGGTTAGATTTATTCCAAGATATTTTATTTCTTTAAGCCTTTTGTGAATGAGATCATTCACTCAATGTATTTGTCAGCTATTGGCATTTTCTGGTGGAGTTTTTGGGATATATATATATATATATATATATATATATATAATGTATATATATTCTCCACACAATGATACTTTGATTTCTTCTTTCCTATTTTGTAGCCCCTTGATCTGTTTCACCTTTTTATTGCTCTAGCTAAGACTTCAAGTATTTTATTGAACAGGAATGGAGATGAGCATCTTGGTCTTGTTCCTGATTTAGTGGAAATGCTGCATAATGTTGCCTGTGGGCATGTATATTGCTTTTTTGACACTGAGATGTCTCCCATATTTCTAGGTTCTCTAGGACTTGTATCATCAAAAGATGTTGGGTTTTGTCATAAGGTTTTTTTTTCTTCATCTAATAAGATAATATTATGGTTTCTGACCTTGAGTTTGTTTATGTGGTCAGTTATATCTGTTGATTTCATTCCTGTACCTCTGGAATGGAGCAAACTTGATCATTGTAGATAAACTTTTTGATGTCTTCTTGAATCTTGTTTACAAGTATTTTATTGAGATTTTTTTACATCCTTGTTCATCAGAGATATTAGCCTATAATTATTTATTTTTTGATTGGGTCTTTTTTTTAACAAAATATTTATGTATTTATTTATTCTTTTGGTATGAGCACTCCGTCTGCATGGGTGCCTATATGCCAGAAGAGGACATCAGATCCAATTATACATGGTTGTGAGTCACCATGTGGCTTGCTGGGAATTGAAGTCAGGACCTCTGGAACTGCAGTCAGTGTTCTTAACCACTGAGCCATCTCTCCAGCTCATTTTTTTTTTAAACCAGACTAATATTGTCTTTGGAAAAAAGAATATGGATGTCTTCCTGGGTATCTTCTCTTTTTTCTAAACCCGTGATTCGTGTGTGTGTGTGTGTGTGTGTGTGTGTGTGTGTGTGTGTGTGTGTTTTAAATGTCCCAGAGTTCCTGCATGTTCTGTTCTTGTGTTTAGTTTAGTATTTAGATTTAGTATTGGCTGTGACTGAATGATCCAATTCCTCTAACTTGTCTGCATGCCCTCAAATCCTCTTTTCAACTTGAGGTTTTCCATTGAGCATTTTCTTTAGCTTACTGAAAATTTCATTTTAAGCTTTATTGCAGTTTGGCTTTTATTCAAAGTCCTATCTCTTTATTAAATTCTATTTTCATATATTAGAAAGTTTTCCTTATTTCATTCAACTGTTTGTGTTCCAGTCTTCATTCTGGTTTTTATTCTTACCCTCTTTGAGTTTCTTGATCTTATATATTTGCTGTTTTGAAGTTTTCATCTTGTGGTTCATCTAAGTTGCTTTTCTCAGGGAACATTGCTATGGAGTCCTCATTTTTAGAGGAGGCATATTGTCCTACTCATGTTGTTTGTGTTTTTCCTGTGGGAAAGTTAGGTCATTGGAAGTGTTTCTTGGTATGGATATTGGGTCTTATCTTTGCTGTGTGGGTGTTTGAATCTCTGTTTGCTGTTATCTCAACTTGTCAGATTATAGACCATGGTGTTTGGGGCTCATCATCCATTGTTGATGTACAAATGGGATGCCTGAGGTAGTTCTAGTTCACCTAGGATCAGGTACAGGTTCTGAGCCAAGGAGCAAACCTTCTGTGGAGTTAGATGATTCTCATTGTTGACGCTCAGAAGTCTGTGGAAAACTCACTGGGTTCCGCAGGGAGTTCTTAGGTGGTAGGGACTAGGGTCCAGCCGGAATGGGTGGTGCTATCTTGGGGAGGTGAGCAGGACTTACAGTCCTCACACAGTGGCAGGAGTGTAGAGTAACTGTGGCCAGGATAGGGTTCCCCCCCTGGAGGCAGGGGCACAGGATACCATGTAGTCCTCTGCTGCGTAGCAGGGTTATGTGGAGTAGCTGGTGGCTTAATGGGTTCCTACCTGGAGGAATGGAATACGGGACATCAAGAAGTCTTCCAGCTAGCAGCAGTGGGATTGTCTCTATATTTGTCTTTAGTCTCTATTGATCAGAGTGGAGTACGGAAATCACCCACTACTACTGTATCTGTACTTACCTTTTGTGTCCAGTAAGTGTTTGTTTTATGAAATTAGGTGTACTGACATTTGTTACAAATATTTACATTTACAATTGTTGTAACTTCTTGATAGACTGCCCCTTTCATTAAGGTGTAGTGACTTCGGCTTGATATCTACTTTGTTGGATGTAACAGTGGGCACTCCTGCCTGCTTCCTGATCCATCTGTATTTCCATCCTTGGACATTCAGTCTGTGGAAGTCTTTTTAAGTTATGACAGTATTAAGACATATTTGATGATTCCTGTAATTTTGTTGATTATTTTTCATGGTTTAAATGTTGTTTGTTCTTTTTCTTTTATTGGTCTTAGAGGCTTTTTTTTTTTTTTTTTAAAAAAATTGAGTTGGGCATACTTGATTAATTTTTAGTTTTCATTAGTTATCTATTTCTTTAATGAAATTTATTTTCTGTTTTCTTAGGTTGTGACTGTCTTTTGCCTTTGTGTGTAGAATTCCTTTATGTATCTTCTGTAATACAGGCTCAGTGGACATGAATTACTTCCATTTGTACTTATCTTGAAGCTCTTCACTTCTCTATCAGTTAAAAATATCTTTAATTTGATATAATGATCTTGGTTGGCAGTTAACATACCTGAAGGGCTTGAAATATATCACTCTGTATGTTTCTTGTTTAAGCGTTTTAGCTGAAAGTTCTAATGTGATTAAGATGAGTTTTCCTGTGTGCACATTGACAGTTTTTCTCTTGTAGCTTTTGATATGTTTGCTGTTGTTGTTCTGCAGCTTTAATGTTTTAATCATGGTGTATCCTGGAGAGGTTCTTTTCAGATCATGTCTCTTTGGATTTTTTAAATGCCTTTTCTAGTTACATGGCCATATCTTCTTTTAGTCTTGGGAACTGTTTTGCTATTAGTTTATTGCACTTTTTTTTCTTCTGTGACTTTGGTTTTGATCTCAGCTCCTTCCACTCTTTGTATCCTTAGGTTTTTCTCTTCATCACATCCCAAGGATTTCTATGTTGTGCTCATGTGTGACACTTTTATTGTTGTCTGAGGGCCATAGTTCATCAACATTGTCTGCCATGCCTGATTTTTTTTTCCTGTGCCTCATCTAGTCCGTTGATAGTGCTTACACTGTATTTTTATTTGAACGATAACTCTGATTTTTAGCGTTTCTATTTGGCTTATTTTTAGAATCCCATTCCTTATTTTTCTATATTTTTAAATTTCTAGTTTGTTTTGCTCATCTTTTTTATCCACATTACTGACTTTATTGTTTTGCACTGATTTTATTTATTCATTTACTTGTTTGCGACTTCTTTATGGACACTAAACTTTTTTTAGAATGAGAATTGGAATTTTTTAAACTATTTCATTATCTTTGGCTTTAGTTATTGAGTAGAAATAGCTATTATATTCCCTGTATGACCACTGTCTTTTCCATGTTCATCAAGATAGTTTTTCTAGAGGTGGGGCTTTGGGGAGATAACTGATTAGATTTAGATAAGGTTCTGAGAAGAGTTCCGTGAGGGACTGGAAACCGTTTAAGGACAGGAAGAGGAGTTGGAAGTTCCTTTTCTATCATGGAAGAACAGAAGGCTGCTACCACTGCAAGCTGGAAGAAGAGCCTTTGTGAGTCACTGAGTCTGATGGCATCTAACCCTGATTTTGAACTTTCCAGCTTTGAGGAACCATTGTTGCTTAAATAAGGACTCAGTTAATCAGTATTACATTTCCATTTTCTAAAAGAGTTCATTTTTGGCAAGAATTTCTGATAGAAATTCCTGTATGGACCAGGATTATTAGCTGTAGACAAGACAGTCTGTTTTAGGGTGTCAAGAGTATACTGATTAGTTTCAGAGCATTAAAGAGTAGAACATATTTCCAGGAGTCCCAGACAGCCATATTTAAATTATGGCCAATTAGCAACAGCACAGTATCCAGAGACTCTAAATGGCTGTGGGACTATAAATAGAAACTGTCCTGTTGATGGCGTACTCTGCTTGAGAAACTACTTGGCCCAGAAGATCTTTTTGTAAAATTTAGGGCTGTAGGTATGACTTCATGGTTGATTGAATGCTTGACATGCATGAGATCCTGGGTTCAATCTCCAGGGCCATAATTTAAATAAAAGAGAGAGACATTTGGACTGAAGATGTATTTCACAGGCAGAGCTCTTATCTGGCATGTATAAGGTCCTGATTTCAATGCTCAGAACCAAATATTTAAAAAATTAGATAAATAATTAAATATTTTAAATAAATAAGCAAGCAAATAATTAAATAACCAGCTAATAAAATAATTAATAACAACTAATTTATTTAATAATAAATAAGTAAATAATTAAATAATAAGATAAATAACTTTCATCTCCCATTGTCTAGTTACGTACTGTGCACTTCCAAAGTATCCAAAGAAAATCCTAGTTGTTAGGTTTTTAGTACAGGAAGACACACCCCAGAGAGGCCATAAACTTGCAGTGTCTGCCACAAATTCAATGGAGTCTGTGAAGAGATCAACAAGAAGATTTCCAGTCTGTTTTCTTTCTCATCTAGCTTGGTTTGGGTATCTATTTATATTCAAACTGATGCTCTATTTTGAGAATGTAATCTGCAGTTACTGAGTGTCCAATGAAAAACCACCCATCAGTCTAGTTCTGTTCTGTGAGAAGCATGGCACAAAAGAAGTCTCATCTTCCTGTTTAAATGAGGAACCCATTAGGACCACGTTATTGGCCCTGCTTGCCTCATTTCCTATGTATAGCCAGCCTTTCTTTGCAAGGATGCTTTAGGGAAAGCTGTGCATGGAAGAGAAAATCAAGTTGAAACTCTAGCTCTTCTTTTCAAGTGTTACTCAGGGTTGGAGTCCAGTGTGTACATTTCTCAGCTTCTACTCAGCTTCTAGAGATCTGTCTGAAGAGGTGGGGTTTTGTAGTTGCTTTTTTTGGGGGGGAGGGGGGTGGTTTTCGAGACAGGGTTTCTCTGTGTAGCTTTGCGCCTCTCCTGGAACTCACTCTGTAGCCCAGGCTGGCCTCAAACTCAAAGAGATCCGCCTGCCTCTGCCTCCCGAGTGCTGGGATTAAAGGCTTGCGCCACCACTGCCTGACTTTGTATTTGCTTTTACACCAAGGAGAAAGTCTCAGCATAGGTTGGGATGACTGTCTCCTCCTGTAGTCCTCTGGATTTTGCTTTTCCTGTCGTGTGTCAATTATTTTTAATCCTCCTGACATTACATTGTTCTTAGTAAGAAATGCTGTTTTCCAGGAATCTTTCATATTCTATGAAAATGAAATTTGTCTTAAAATAATAAAGTGAAGAAATCCATCCCTTCTATGTGCTATTTGTTTACATTCTTCTAAGGTTTGACTGTTAAAATATCTGCCATATTTTTAAAAAGTAAGATACAATGTATTTCTAAGATCTGTAGTGTTAGTAGGAGAGAAGTAGCCCTTGGCCAATGGAGATGTTATGCTTGTGTCTAACAAGGGACCTTTACAGGGAAGGAAAAAGACACCTTTAAAACGTACTCAGAAACATTGAACAGAAAGTGAAGAAAATTCTATAGATTATTTTTTATGAGAAACATTCTACCAAAAAGAAATACTTGTACAAAAAAATTGCCAAGTGGTTAAGAATAGCCAGGCTTTGTAAGAAACAGTTTGTGCATTCTTTTTGAAAGTTAAAGAATCATCTTGTAGGAAAGAATTTCAGAACAATGATTTTTGAAGTGTTCAGGCTGACTCCCAAGTTCTAGGTATTTCACTATTTCAATACCTGCATAAAATGGGACAAGTTATCTTTTTGAAAATTTATCTTGTATGCAAGTATAATGAGAATAAGTAACAATGATTGCCTACAGGTATATTATAAGAATTAAATGTTATAATATTTAGAAATATTTCAGTGCCTGATCATAACCGGTAGGTATTATTACAAGTGATATTATTTATAAAAGTCTTGAACAATGAGTATGGAAATATTGAACTGGAGAGTTTTAGGATGAAATACATATATATATTTCCAGGTACATATATCTTATCTCTTGATTATGTTTGATTATAAGTAAAAATGATTCATGTTCATTTAGGCTTTGTATGGCAGGTTCTGCTGCCTATCCACACAGCACCATTTTTGCTATTTCTCCAATAGAGAAAGACCCAATGTGCCTGGGTAATAGACTCGCATTTTGCAGTTAGATGTTTTGACCAATGAACAGAAGCAGAAATCGCTCAATGATGTTTGGAAGTTTTCCTAATGGCAATGTATGTCCTTCCTCTTTGCCATGTTCTTATTCTTTTTGAGAGGAAAGTTGAGACAAGGATAGCATGTCCATTTTGAGACCACAAAAACACCCTGAGAATGGAAGCCACACAAAAGAGCAGACGACATTTTTGAGCAAGCGGTGAACAGATAGCACTGTGGAATTACTACCCTGGATCTTAGTAACATTTGTACCTCGCTATGTGGCCCAGGCTTGGCTTCAAACTCACAATCACCCTGCAACAAGTCTCTAGATATGCTATTTTTAAATAATTAGTAAAGTTATTTAGACTACATAGTTACTGGCTCATAGCAGAACTAAGCAGGCAATATAAAGTTCCACACTCCTCCCATGAACACAATGAATGCATATATACTTATTCTCTGTTGCCAACATCCTTCTCTAGAGGGAAACATTTGTTAAAACCAAGGCCTGTGTTGGCATTTCACTGTCCCCCAATGCCATACTTTGTAGATGAATTTCTAAATGGTCTTATTAAATAAACATGGAGCCAAATTAGAGGTGAAAGCCTTAGATCAGGGAAATAAGGAAAGCCACTAGCCAACCTTACCTCACCAACTCTGCAGCTTCCAAATGCACATTACTTCCTGCCTACCCATGTCTTTATTGCCTTGCTGTTCTGCCCTCTCATTGGCTATCTTAGCCCAGCTACCTCACTTCCTCTTCCTACACAGCTCTGTCACTTTCTGTCTGTCTGTACAGACCTCCAGGCCTCTATAGTTGGTACTGGGATTAAAGGCATGTGTCACCACACTTGGCTCTGTTCCCTAGTGTGACCTTGAACACGCAGAGATCCTGCCTGCTAAGGGATTACGGGCGTGTGCTGCCTGACTTCTTTGTTTACTTAAAATTTTCCATTCATTTGGGTAAGTAGCAAAGTGTGTGTATTTGTTTTGTCATATGGTAAGTGTATGCTGTGGTTTGTTAAGGACTGTCCCTACCAGTCACAAGTTCCCTTTCTGCTTTATCCCTTCAGTGGATTTGATGTGTTGTCAGTACTGTAGTTTTTGCCGTTCTAGTCATCATGTGCTGATTATCTTGCTGGGTAGCCATTAGTTGACACTGCACACCGTTTCACATGGTTACTTGCCACTGTGTGTGTTCTCTGGAGAGGTATTTATTATTCAGGGCTTTTCCTTCTCTGCTTTTTGTGTTTTGACTTGTACAACTAGGTTAGGGCACCGTGTGGATTTTTTTTTTTTTAAATAAACCTTTTTTTTTAAATAGAAGTGTTTTCAGTGTTCAAGGGCCACTAAGTTGTAGTTGCAATAAGGTGTCATTTTCCTTGGCTTGTTGGGGGCACCAAGTTCAATCTCCAGTACTTTTCTGCAAGTAGAATACTGTTTGCAAGAGAAATCACTATGCTGACTATGAAAAAAATCATAGGCTAACAATGAATATACAGTAATAGTCAAAAAACAATCAGCCATCAAGTGACAATCATTTTAGGAAGTAAGGGGCTATTGACAACACTGTGTGCATTGAGGTATTAGTTACTGTGGGCATGAGTGGGACAGGATAAACAAGACTGGCCATGAACATTGGATGATATAGAAAAAGTAGAAGAGGGAAAAAGTAAATAGAAGGAGGGAAGAGTAGTCAAAAGGCGGGGCAATGAGGCAGTTTTGGCAAAAGGATGAAAGAAAATTTGGCAAAAGGAAGAAATATAATTAGCTCACTTAAAACAGTCCAAACTTACTAAAAGGTAAATGACTAGGGAAAGAAAGAACAAATAAAGGATATCAATATAGAGATAGATGATAGATAGATGACAATAAATGAATAGATAAATAGAATATGAGAACAGAGGAGGATAGAGCTTGCCTAGGAAGTTGACATTGAAGATTAAATCAGAGAGGACTAACAGTGGAGTGGATGGGAGCATAGAGTCTAGATGGGAACAGAGAGTCGGTATGCCATCTTAACTGCTTGATGCCTACATCTCAACTCTCTTGGTGTTCCTTTCTCAGTCCCAAATGCATGACATAGTTTGAATGGTATTTTGCAACTTCAGGTCATAGATTATTGTCCTATTAGTGGGTGGTCTTCCATGGTTCCAATCATAGATGCTGGTGACATCTCTTGGGAGTCCTTCAGTTGTGTTGCAAATTTTGTTTTCATCTCTGGACACTCCATCCAGTGCTGGCCTACTCATGGAACCTGTGTCTATATTCTACTGAACCTCTGTCTCCTACCAAATGTTTACCTTGTGGAGTCCTGTGTGTTTCAACTCCAAGTTTCTTTCCCCCACCTAGAAGAATTCTAGTGGCCAGGCTCCAGCGTGTAGCCCCACAACACTAGCTCTAAGTTACAGTACATGGAAGGTCTGAGGCCACAAAGCCTCTAGCCCAGTTCAAGAAGAGACTTTTCTCCCCCATCTTTCTTCCCTCTGCCACTATTGTGCACAACCCCCTTTGGATTTTATCTTTTAAATGCCTGTTGCTGACAGTGTCTGTTTTCTGAGGCTGTCTGTCTTAAGCATGGCTCTGGTCACTCCGTCTCACCAGGGATGACAGAACTCCCCAGACCATGTCAGTCCCTTCAGAATGGACACTTAGGTTTCTCTTGCCATGCTTTTTAAAGTCTCTTATTTTATGTTACTATTATCTGTGTCTTCTGACAGCTGTTAACCCAACATTCCTCAGTTTCTTCCCTGGAGATTCTAGTAGGTCATTCCTGGTAACCACCGTCTTCTGAACTTCTTCAATCTTGGTTTGTTTGTTTTGTGTTTGCACATGTATGCAAGTGTTTAGGTGAGCATGCATGTGCATGTGCATGTGTATGGGGAAGGCAGAGATCAACCTTGGGTATTGCTCCTCATGTGCTTTCTACTTAATTTTTTTTAACGAGATAGAGTGTCTCACTTGGAATGGAACTCACTGTTTGGGCTAGGCTAGCTGGCTGACAAGCCCCAGGGATCCATTTGCCTCAGTCTCTTCAGGGCTAGATTGCAAATATGCTACCACATCAGGCATTTTTTAGTATCGGTTCTGGAATTCAAACCATATCATTGCATGGTAAGCACTTTACTGAGTCATTTCCTCAACCCATTTTTTTTTAAAGCTCATTGGCCTGGACTTCATGTTATAGGCTAGGCTGTCTCCTTCCTAGTGCCAAGTTTACAGGTATATGCCACTATACCTGGCTTTTTAAAAGTATGGGTTCTGGAGCTCAAACAGGTCTTCGTGTGTCAAATACTTCACTGACTATGGTGGTTTGATTGAGAATGTCCCTCTTAGACTCATATAGTTGAATACTTGGTCCACACTTAGTGAAACTGTTTGGGAAGAATTAGGAGGTGTGGCCTTGTTGGAGTAGATATATCACTGGAGGTGTGCTTTGAAGTTTCAAATGCCATAGTTCTCTCTGCCTTCTGCTTGTGGATCGAGATATAAGCTCTCAACTACTGCTCCAGCTCCATGCCTGCCTGCTGTCATGCTCCCCGATATTGTGGTCATGGACTAATGCTCTGAAACTGTAGGCCCAAACAAACTCTTCTGTAAGTCGAGGCCAGAAGAGGAGGAGCCCTGGAACTGGAGTTTTGGGTGGTTGTGAGCAATCTGATATGGGTACTGGTAACTGAACTTGGGTTCTCTGCAAGAGCAGTGGCACTTTTGACATCTGAGCCATCTCCATAACCCTATAACTATATTTTTTATTACCATGCATTGGGGCTTGGAAGATGGCTCAGGTTGGAAATTACACAAGTAGGAAGATCAGATCCCCAGCATCCATATTAAAAAATCTGGGCCTGGCTAGCACTGGTAGAGAAAGGTGGGTCCATAGAGCTAACTAGCCAATTGGGAATGCCAGATTGGGTGAGAGAGTCTCTCCTGGAGAGCAAGGGTGAGAGACACCTGACATCCACCTCTGGTCTCTACATGCATGCATGTACACATGAATGTTCACACATTACTATATCACACACACACACACACACACACACACACACACACACACACACACACACACACATTTTCCATAGCATAAAGAAGTACAGTACAAATAAATAATTATTTTACCCATGAAATTAGAACAATTTATGGGCACAGACCTTGCCTGATTTTGATTTCCATTCATGTTAGCAAGTCAAATAAAAATTTGAATTTTAAACTTAGACATTCTGTCTAGTGCTTGTTGATTATTTTCTTAGGCATTCTGTCTAGTGCTTGTTGGATAAATGACAGAATTACTAAACATATGATGTGTGCTTTTTAAATGTTATCTTTGGTACAGCTACTGTTGTTAATGTCATAAAATCAAGAAGGGAATTCCTTTCACTATGTGTCTGAAACCTAGCGTGCATTCAATAGATACTTGTGCAATTGGTGAATGAGGAATAATCAGCCACAACCAAGTACCTACTCCACCCCCATCACTGCCTTCCCTACAACTGGGAACGTTGTTAATTATATTCATTATTTGGACTTCCACCTTATCTGGACAGCTTTCTCTGGTTGTTGAAGTTAAGGTTAGCTACTCACGTGTGCTCCTGTACCCTCCTGGACTTCCTCCAGCATTCTGCACACAGTGCATTTGCAATTGATTGTCATCCTTTGTGCTGTCTGGAAGCAAGGATTGTGCTGCTGCCTCACACAGTTGCTTCTAAGCATATTTAATGCTAATGCATGGGCTGCACATTTTCAAGGGCAGGAATTAAGTCTCATCTGTCTGTTTTTACTTTGCCATGGAGGCATGGTACCACTTTGCCACCTGGTTCTCTCTTAATGCTACTTTATTTGAAATCATCACTTTCCCTTCAACCATATGCTCAGAAAAAAAGAGAAGCTGCTTTTAATATTAAGTTGGCTGAAACATAGAAAGTTAAGCCTGGCTCACACGGTTATATAAAAATACTTCAGGTATTTTCCATTTTTGCTCCTCCCCAGCTGCCTAGGTGACTAAGCCCTGTTAGCATTTCCAAAAGGAGAAACCAGCAAAGCAGGGCACCTTGACTGGAAGGCTTCCAAGCATTTCAGATGATGTTGGGTGGTGATATTTAGCAAAACTGGAATGGGACCCAGTCAAATATAATTTCAGGATTAAAGTCAAGAGTCTCCATTCCCAGTAGCATGGCTGAAGAACTTTGTTCTATGCACTCAGTGGCACAATGATATAGCAACTAGTGTGCCCTGTATAGGCAGCACTTTGATCCCTGCCTTAACCAGTCAGAATCCAAGTGTTTGAATCCAGACAACATTCTTCCATAAGCCTTGGACTCCATTGCATAACTGCTTCAGCCAGAATAAAAATTCTTTCTTTCCTCTGTCAGCGAATATTGTGAAAGTTTAGAATTATGTACTTGGCTCTGCACAAGGTTTACAGAACTCCCTGGATGGGGCCATTGGCTCAGAACCAACTGGCAACTTTATTTGGTTAGAAAAGTCAGTTACGTTTACAAAGGTTTTAGTTCTTAGAAAATCATACTCTAGGAAAACCCCAACTTTCAAAGTTGGCTTGGATGAGATTGATCATGTCATCTGTCCTAAATTTAAATAGATTGGAATGGAAGAAGATACAAGTCATTCTTTTTTAATGACTTAATGTTTTCCATTGCCTGACTGCTTTTGGCAACATATTAGTGTGCTAAATGACACATAGTGAGTTTTCAAGTCCAAATGATGAGATTTTTCTTTACTTTATTTGCTAATTATAGCCTGGCTTTTTTGGATCTTCTCTTTGGCTGTATTACTAAATGAATTTGAAGCAGAATTTCCTCAAGGGAGATTCTTCTTTGGGCTCAGTCATGACACATTTTTTCCTACTCATCAGGTCAGTTTTAGTCACTGAAACCAGCATGTGGTCTCTAGTCTAGTTTGGAGAACTAATTCCATTTCCTTGACAAAAAAAAAAGAGAGAGAAAAAAATAAAACAGAACAAAACAGAACATTGTAGAGAGATGGAACCTGGGTAAGGTGTGGGATGTTCAATAGATCAAGTTGGAAGATTGTCTGCAAAAAGCTCCATATCACAGAATTTTCTTAATGCCTACATATTTATTTATTTTTATTATTTAATTTTTTCATTTATTTTACAACCTGACTGAAGCTTCTGATTCCCCCTCCTTCTTCCCCCTTTCCTTCTGTATCCCCTACCCAATCCACCCCCCCTCCACCTCTGTTTGGGGCAGGCTTCCCATGGGTAGCAACAAAGCATGGCATATCAAGTTGAGGTAGGACCAGGCTCCTCTCCTTGTATTAAGGCTGGGCAAAGCAACCCCGTATTAGGAGCAAGTTCCCAAAAGCCAGCCAAAGTGTTAGGGACTGCCCTTCCCCATGTGCCCCTCCCTCCCCTTACTGCCAGGAGTCCCAAGAGTAGACCAAGCCACACAACTGTGAGTCACAAATATGCAGAGTACCTAGGCCAGGCCCATGCAGGATCCCTAGCAGTTGGTCCATAGCCTGTGAGCTCCCATGAACAGGCCAGTTAGATCTCTGCATCTGTTTTGATCAGTTACTAGATGAAGGCTGTCCAAGGACAATTTGGGGTAGTTACCAATCTGATTACAGAAGATGGCCAGTTCAGGCTACCTATCCACTATTGCTAGGAGTCTTAGCTGGGGCCATCCTTGTAGATTTGTGGGAGTTTCCCTTGCATTATGTTTCTACCTGGCTCTGAAATGCCCCTTCCCCCATCAAGCCATCTCTTTCATTGCTCTCCCCCTTCATTTACCCCCCAACCTAATCCCTCATGTTCCCATCTCTACCCACCCCCATTCTACCCAGAAGATCTCTTCTGTTTCCCCTTCCCAGGGCAATCCATGTGTTCCCCTTTGGGCCCTCCTTGTTACCTAGTCTCTCTGGGGCTGCAGATTGTAACATAGTTATCCTTTACTTTACAGCTAATACCTACTTATGAGTGAGTATATACCATGTTTGTCTTTCTGGGTCTGGGTTACCTCACTCAGGATGTTATTTTCTAGTTCCATCCATTTGCCTGCAGATTTCATTGTTTTTTACTGCTGAGTAATACTCCATTGTGTAAATGTGTCACATTTTCTTTATCCATTCTTTGGTTGAGGGGCATATAGGTTGTTTCTAGGTTCTGGCTATTACAAATAATGTTGCTATGAACATAGTTGAGCAAATGTCCTTGTGGTATGATTGAGCTTCTTTTGTGTATATACTGAAGAGTGGTATATCTGGGTCTTGAAGTAGATTGATTTTCAAATTTCTGAGAAATTGCAATATTGATTTCCAAAGTGGTTGTACAAGTTTGCACTCCCTCCAGTAGTAGAGGAGTGTTCCCCTTGCTCCACATTCTCTCCAGCATAAGCTGACATTAGTGTTTTTGATCTTAACTATCATGACTGGTGTAAAATGGAATCTCAGAGCTGTTTTGATTTGTGTTTCTCTGATGGCTAAGGATATTAAACAATTCTTTAAGTGTCTCTGAGCCATTTGAGATTCTTCTGTTGAGAATTCTCTGTTTAAATCTGTACCCCAATTTAAAAATGGATTATTTAGTTTCTTTTGATGCCTTGTTTCTTGAGTTCTTTGTATATTTTGGAGATCAGCCCTCTGTCAGATGTGGGGATGATGAAGATCTCTTCCTATTCTGTAGGCTGCTGTTTAGTCTCATTGACAGTGTCCTCTGTATTACAGAGCTTTTCAGTTTCATGAGGTCCCATTTATTAATTGTTGATCTTAGTGTCTGTGCTACCGGTGTTCTATTCAGGAAGTTGTCTCCTGTGCCAATGCATTCAAGGTTGTTTCCCACTTTCTCTTCTATCAGGTTCAGTGTGACTCGATTTATATTAAGGTCTTTGATCCACCTGGGCTTGAGTTTTATGCAGGGTGATAGATATGGATCTATTTGTATTTTTCTACATACTGCCATCCAGTTATGCCAGCACAGTTTGTTGAAGATGCTTTCTTTTTCCATTATATAATTTTGGCTTCTTTGTCAAAAATCAGATGTTCATAGGTGTGTGGATTTATGTTAGGGTCTTTGATTCGATTGCATTGATCCACTTATCTGTTTTTAATGCCAATACTAGCTATTTTTTATTACTATAGCTCTGTAGTAGAGCTTGAAATCAGGGATGGTGATACCTCTGGAAGTTCCTTTATTGTATAGGATTGTTTTAGCTATCCTGGGTTTTTTGTTTTTCCATATGAAGTCGAGTATTGTTCTTTCAAGGTCTGTAAAGACTTGTGTTGGAATTTTTATGGGATTACATTGAATCTGTAGATTGTTTTTGGTAAGGTGGCCATTTTTACTATGTTAATCCTACTGATCAATGAGCATGGGAGATCTTTTCATCTTCTGATATCTTCTCCAATTTCCTTCTTCAGAGACTTAAAGTTCTTGTCATACAGGTCTTTCACTTGTTTGGTTAGAGTTACCCCCAAGATACTTCCTTTCTCTCTCTCTCTCTCTCTCTCTCTCTCTCTTTCTTTTTCTCTTTGGTTTTTCACAACAGGGTTTCTCTGTGTAGGTTTGGGGCCTGTCCTGGAACTTACTCTTTTGCCCAAGCTGGCCTTGAACTCACAGAGATCTACCTGCCTCTAGATATTTTATATTATTTGTGGTATTGTAAAGGGTGTTATTTCCCTTATTTCTTTCTCAGCCCATTTATCATTTATCTATAGGAGGGCCACTGATTGTTTTTGAGTTAATCTTGTATCCAGCCACTTGATTAAAGATGTTTATCAGCTGTAGGAGTTCCCTGGTAGAATTTTTTGGGTCAATCATGTATACTATCATATCATCTGCAATAGCAATGCTTTGACTTATTCCTTCCCAATTTGTATCCCCTTGATCTCCTTTTGTTGTCTTATTGCTCTAGCTAGAAATTTGAGTACTATATTGAATAGATATGGAGAGAGTGGACAGCCTTGCCTTGTTCCTGATTTTAGTGGAATTGCTTTGAGTTTGTCTCAATTTAATTTGATGTTGGCTGTCAGCTTGCTGTGTGTTGCTTTTATTATGTTTAGGTAAGTTCCTTGTATCCCTAATCTCTACAAGACTTTCATCACGAAGGGGTGTTGACTTTTGTCAAGGATTTTTCAGCATCTAATGAGATGATCATGGTTTTTTGGTTTTTTTTTTTCCTTTCAGTTTGTTCAATGTAGTGGGCTACATTTATAGATTTTTGTGTGTTGAACCATCCTTGCATCTCTGGGATGAAGCCTACTTGGTCGTGGTGGATGATCTTTTCGATGTGTTCTTGGATTTGCTTTGCCACTATTTTATTGAGTATTTTTGCATCCATGTTCATGATGGAAATTTGTCTGTAATTCTCTTTCTTTGTTGAGTCTTTGTGTGGTTTGGGTATCAGGGTGACTGTAGCCTCATAAAAAGAATTTGAAAATGTTGTTTCTGTTTCCATTTTGTGGAATAATTTGAGGAGTATTAGTATTAGCTTTCTTTGAAAGTCTGGTAGAATTCTGCCCTGAAATCATATAGCCTTGGGCTCTTTTTTGGTTGGGAGACTTTTAATGACTGCCTCTATTTCCTTCAGAGTTATAGGTTTACTTAAATTGTTTATTTGGTCTTGATTTAATTTTGGTATGTGATACATATCAAGAAATGTGTCCATTTCTTTTAGATTTTCCAATTTTGTGGGGTACAGGTTTTTGAAGAATTAACTATTAGTTCTCTGGATAGCCTCACTATCTGTTCTTATGTCCCCCTTTCATTTCTGATTTTGTTAATTTGGGTATTGTCTCTCTGCCTTTTAGTTAGTTTCGATAAGGGTTTGTCTATCTTGTTGATTTTCTCAAAGAACCAACTCTTTGTTTATTGATTCTTTGTATTGTTTTCTTTGTTTCTATTTTATTGATTTCAAGCCCTCAGTCTGATTATTTCCTACCATCTCCATCTCTTGGGTATGTTTGCTTCTTTTTTTCCCCTAGAGCTTTCAGGTGTGCTGTTAAGTTGCTAGTATAAGATTTCTCCAAACTCTTTTAGGCACTTAGTGCTGTGAACTTTCCTCTTAACACTGCTTTCATTGTGTCCCATAATTTGGGTATATTGTGCATTCATTTTCATTAAATTTTAGGAAGTCTTTAACTTCTTTCTTTATTTCTTCCTTGCCCCAGTGGTAATTCAACTGAGAGTTGTTCAGTTTCCATGAGTTTGTAGGCTTTCTGTAGTTTGTGTTGTTGTTGAACTCCAACTTCAACCCATGGTGGTCCAAAAAGATTCAGGGGGTTATTCTAATTTTTTTTGTATCTGTTGAGATTTGCTTTGTGACTGAGTATGTGATCAGTTTTAGAGAGGGTTCCATGAGGTTCTGAGAAGAAGGTATATTCTTTTGTGTTTGGGTGAAATGTTCTGTAGATGTCTGTTATGTCCATTTGAGTCATAACATCTGTTAGTTCTCGTATTTCTCTGTTTAGTTTCTGCCTGGAAGACCTGTCAATTGGTGAGAATGGGGTGTTGAAGTCTCCCACTATTAATTTGTGGGGTTCAATGTGTGATTCAAGCTTTGGTGATATTTCTTTTACAAATGTTGGTGGGTGCCTTTGGGGCATAGATGCTCAAAACTGAGACTTCATCTTGATGGATTTTTCCTTTGATGAATATGAAATGTCTTTTTCTATCTCTTGATTAATTTTAGTTTAAAGTTTATTTTGTTAGATATTAGGATAGCTATACCAGCTTGCTTCTTCAGTCCATTTGATTGGAAAATCTTTTTCCAACTCTTTATTCAGTGTTTGATGTTGATTTGTGTTTCTTGTATGCAACAGAAGGATGGATCCTGTTTTTGTATCCATTCTGTTAGCCTGTGTCTTTTTATTGGTGAATTGAGTCTATTGATATTAAGATATCCTAATGACCAGTGATTGTTAATTTGTTATTTTTGTTCTCTCTCTCTCTCTCTCTCTCTCTCTCTCTCTCTCTCTCTCTCTCTGTGCGTGTGTGTGTTTCCTTCCTTCCTTGAGTTTTGCTGGTGTGAGATATCTATTGCCTGTGTTTTCGTGGGTGCAGCTAATTTCCTTGGGTTGGAGTTTTCCTTCTAGTATCTTCTGTAGGGCTAAGTTTGTGATTAGGTATTGTTTAAATTTACTTTTGTCATGATATATCTTGTTTTAAATATCTTGTTTTTTTTTAATCTATGGTGATTGAAAGTTTTGCTGGGTATAGTAGTCTAGGTTGGCATCTGTGGTCTCTTAGTGCCTGCAAGAAGTCTGTCTAGGCCCTTCTGGGTCTTTGAGTCTCGATTGAGAACTCAGGTGTAATTATTATGGGTCTGCCTTTATATGTTACTTGGCTTTTTTCCTTCACAGCTTTTAATATTCATTCTTTATTTCATATACTTAGTGTTTTGATTATTATGTGGCAAGGGGACTATTTTTTTTTTTTTGGTCCAGCCTATTTTGTGGTCTGTAAGCCTCTTGTACCTTTATAGGCATGTCCTTCTTTAGGTTAGGAAAGTTTTCTTCTATGATTTTGTTGAATATATTTTCTGTACCTTTGAGCTGGGACTGTTCTTCCTCTATTCCTATTATTCTCAGGTTTGGTTTTTTTTTTATAGTGTCTGGTATTTCCTGGATGTTTTGTGTTAGGAATCTTTTATATTTAATATTTTCTTTAACTGATTAATCTATTTCTTCTATTGTATCTTCACTGCCTGAGATTCTGTCTTCCACCTCTTTTATTCTGTTGGTGATGCTTGCTTGCATCTGTAGTTCCTGTTTGATTACCAGGTTTTCCATTTCTAGAATTCCCTCAGTTACTCCTTTCTTTACTGCTTCTGTTTCCATTTTCAGGCCTTGAACCATTCTCTCACCTATTTGATTTTTTTTCTTTTTTTCTTTCCTTGGGATTCTTTAAGGGATTTATTGATTTCTTCCAATTTTTGTTTGTCTTTTCCTTGATTTCTTTAAGGGAATTTTTCATTTCATCTTTAAGTGTCTTTATCATATTCAGAAAGTTATTTTTAAGGTCATTTTCTTGTGCTTCAGTTGTGTTGGAATGTTCAGGTTTTGCTCTCATAGGATCACTGGGCTCTGGTAGTGACATATTGCTCTTTCTGTTATTGAATGTGTTCTTACACTGGCATTTAGGCATCTGAATTTGGGATGATTATAGGTCTAGGTGTTGAATCTCGTGTTTGTCTTTGTTGGAAGTGTGTTTTGTTTCTTTGTTTTCTGTTTCCTCTCTTGTCTCTGGGCTAGGTGGCCAAGGGTTCTGGTGACTGGCAAGTCTTCAAGTTCAGTAGGGTATTTGTGCTGAGGTTTGTGGAGGCTTGGGTGCCTAGATCCAACCTAGCTTCCTGTAAAGCCGAAGTCTTCTTCCAAAGTTGTAGACCAAATATGGAGCCCAGTGGAGGGGTGGTGTTCTTTCAACTGGTGTGGGCTGTACCTGGGCCTATGGAGTCTGCTGTTCTTCCAACTGGTGTGAGCTGTACCTGGGCCTATGGAGTCTGCTGTTCTTCTAACTGGTGTGAGCTGTATCTGGGCCCATGGAGTCTGCTGGAGTTTTGGGGAAGGCCTGGCCACAGGGAGGATGAAGAGGTAGGTGGGGTGAGTGGTGCAGTGAGTCTTGGGGGAACAGGCTTCCATTGGAATTCAGCTGTCAATAGGGTCACTTACCTGCTTGTTGACTGGTGGGGACTGCCCAACTCCTACATCTTTATGTCTGTGGTTCAGTCACTACTAGCCTCAACTCACACACACAATTATGTGTATACATTTTTCTTTATGTATTATGTGGAGTCTTTAAAGAACTTTTTTTTAGCAATATTGTGTTTACTTGTTTTGGCAATGTCTATTAAATACAGACAGAAAAGGACTAGGACTCTAAAACTTCTTAGAGAGACAGTGAAAAGATTCCTTAATATTCATATTCTTTTTTAAAAATATTTATTTATTTATTTATTTATTTATTTATTTATTATGTATATAGTATTCTGCCTGCATGCATGCCTACACTGCAGGCCAGAAGAGGGCGCTAGATCTCATTATAGATGGTTGTGAGCCACCATGTGGTTGCCGGGAATTGAACTCAGGACCTCTGGAAGAGCAGCCAGTGCTCTTAACTTCTGAGCCATCTCTCTAGCCCAATATTCATATTCTTTTCCGTCATAGTCTCCCAGATCACCTCAGAGTCATCAGCTTGAGAAGGAAGGGCCAATGGCAGAGCATACTGTGTCTACCTCCTCCCCCTCAGCCACTGTTCTGCAGGAAGTATCCAACTGGGGTCCTGTGGAAGGAGTTCCCTTCCTCCATGCTGACTCAACTGCTTCTGACCTCCCTGCCCAGCTCTGCATTAGAGCCATGACATGCTGCAGAACTTTGGCTAATTGAGAATGAAAATATAGGCACTTAATTCTCCACAGAAAGAAAGGCCTCCTATCATACACATTACCAAAATGTGAACTAACATTGAGTGGGAGTTGTTATTGATTTCCTATCACTCCTCCAAGTTGCATTAGGCTACTTGAGGCTTTCTGCTTCTAACCAGTATCATGGCCAGCTGTGAACTCATCTACAACCTCCTTTTATAACCGCCTCATATTCCCATCACAGTTTACTTATTTCATTTGCTAAAATTTGAAAATAAGAGAGTCTAGTAATAGAGATCTTTTATAGTAGTCTTCATTTATAGATTTCTTTTCAGGGAAAAGTTGCTACTTCATACTTCAGATTATTCTTCCCTAAGCCTTTTATTGTTTTTTCTATTCTTTTCAGCTTTCCTTTCTTCTTTCTCCCTTACTTCTTCCTCTTCCCCTCTAAAGAATACTAGGTAATTTTATGCTCATATCACCTTTTACAGCTCAATAAGTATTAGTGAGGTTTAGAATAAATTTCAGAAAAAAACAAAAACCCAACACCTAATCCTCAAGCCCCACTGATATTTGATACCCACATCTGACTGGACCAATACTAGGTCCTCAGGGAGTGTGTGCCCCACCCCCCATCATTCATGTAATGTTAGCACGAACCTCCTGCCTGTTATTGGTCTGTATTTGAACGTTTTGAATTTTTACAATAACCTCATTATTTTAGTTTAAATTTTGACGCCATGGTTATGAAATCTGTTGCTGATGGGATAATATAAAGTATGAGTAAATTTCAGAAGCCTGTTTTGACCTTCTTTTTGAACAAAAATATGAGAAGGAAGTAGGATAAACTTTTAGATATCTGGTATTGGAAGAATGGTGATGTATAGGGGAGAGAGCTGAAGTGGCCAGCATTCAGGTTTCACCAACTTGGGGGTCTGAAATCACCACAGAGCAATTTGTTTAATCCCAATTGTACCCAGCACAGTTTCCAATGGGGACATAGATAAGAGAAGGAAGGGGCAATTCTCCTTCTATTGGTGAGATCTGGCAAGGAGCTTGAGGAGGGAACTAGCATTACACACTTAGAATGAGGACAGATCTCTACCAGTCAGTGAACGCCACAGAGCAGGAAGACGTACACAGGTGTTAATTTACTGTCAGAGAAGCAGCCCTTGGGGTTAGGGGAGAAGATTCTCCAGGGTCCTGAATCCAGCTTTCTTTCCACTTCAGGACCACTTGTGGGATGAAGGCAGGTGCACAGAGGATTAACAGAGCCTGGAGGCTTATGGCTATTCCCAGGATAAGTAGTTTTTCCCATTTTGTTCCTGTTCAGGAGGTGTGAGAATCAGGGCAAGAAACCCCCTCTGTAATTCATGAGTTGTCACATGATATCAGGGGTATTATTATTCTTGTTATTAATATTATTACTCTCTAAAAACCTTCCCTGAACTCTTATCTTTCATTAAAACCACAAGAAGAGGGGGAAGTAAACTCTTTTAATTTTGAAAAACAGAAATTGTTTTGCATCTGATTACTGAAAAATTGTAGGTAGGCTATAAAAGAAAACCCACAAAGTAAAGGGAATGCATCTTTTGAGTTTTGATGCGTAACCTTCAATAGCCATCTAAAAAGGCTTTCTCCAAAGTTCACTTCCCGGAAGTGCATGAGGCCAGCCTACTGCACACTCACTCACAGATGCTGGGTCTGGTCCGTCTCTTTAATCATTGCCAGTCTGTTGTTTATTTGCATTTCTTTGATTGCTAGTGAGACTGAACATCTGTTCATATATTTACTGGCTCTGATTTGTTTTGAATTGTTGATTCTTCTCCTTTAGTTACTTTTCTACCTCTGCATTGCAGCTGTTTACCTATTTGTTAGTGACTATGTTGCAAACCTTTTTTTCCAGGTGTTTGTCCTCTACCGTGATTGCAATATTATTGTCATTTTTAAAAACGTCACATTTGGAGTGGGAGAGATGGTTTAATGGTTAAGAGTGCATACTGTTCCTGCAGAGGAGTTGAGTTCAGTTCTCAGCATCCACCTGAGCCAGAACCATCTATAACTCCAGCTCCAAGGGATCCAGCACTGTCTTCTGGTATCTGAGGGCATCTGTACACACACACATAATTAAAAATATAGCATATCTTTTAAAAACTTTATACTGTATGTATTTAAGTTCATGAATACTTTCACTTTTTTTGCTTTGATACCATGCATGGAAAAACCTCTTTTTAAAATTATAAAATTATTCACACATATTTTGCCTGAAAATAACTTTTATTGAATATCTACATGTGTCAGGATCTATATTTGTCTTCATACATGGTAGATTTTGACATTATCTCCGTTTTATAAGTGACAAAATTACAGGACAGACATCCCAATTTGTTCATGGTCACCTGGCAGTGAAGTGGTTGACTAGTGGTCAGGTCTCTTAACTCCATAGGATACCAAGTTTTTACATAGTTCATAGTCTAAGAGGACCCTGCTGCAATATTTAATTAGAATAAATTCATAAATTAGAATCTATTACAAATACTTTTCCCAGATATGTACCCAACCCTAGAGAATTGCTTTAATCTCTTTATGTAGCCTGATAATGGAAAAAGTAGAGAATATGGCCAAGAACATCAATAATCATTCTTGGAGCAAAATTTATTAATTTCCATAATGCATGTAGATGGAATATTTTGTTATGCAAATTTCCTAGGAAAACTATGGAGTGATGTCACCACGAGCCAAATAATGGAGATTATCAGTTCCTTCTTGGTCCTTTTCTAATAATCTGAAAAAAATGAACTCATGTTATGATTCCATCTTACTAGGGACAATATTTTATTTATACCGTTTTTGTATATTTAATCTGTCGGTATAATTGGATGGTCAAGTTAGGTTTCATATCTGAAGAAATGAAATGTTTCAAAATTATATGGAAAAGGAAATAATATTCCTTTGAAAACCTCATGTCATAGAGCAAATCATACTTTAAAAAATTATTTAGGGAAGGATGATTTCCAATGCTGTTAGGCCAAGAAAAATACATCAGATAATAAGTGAAAAGGAGATTGCTCTAACTAGTATAATATTATGAAATATTGCAGAAATAATTTAATTTCATTTTTTGATGAAATTTACTTTCTTATGAAAAGCCAAGGAAGGTTTTGTTGCTTTTTGTTTGTTTTGGGGAAAGTCTTCAGTTAAAAAAACAATTTAAAACACTTAGACTGACGACATAAAAGAGATAATTCAGTATTTGTGAAATAGAAAGTTTTCAGGCCAATTATTATAGGGAATCCAGTGAAGAGGGTCAAGGGACATCCTTGTTAGCAAAGGCGGGATGAGTTCTTCTCAATAAACCCCACCACCATTTATCTTTACAAATGTGGGTGGGGCGAAAGAAGGTCCAGTTCTGCCTTCTGGGTAACAAATCAGTCTTTTCAGGGTAGACCATATTTAACTGAGCAATAGTTCTGTGGAACTGGAAGAACATTATGACCGGAGCAATCGTACAAGAAATGATTTCCCATTTTCTTACATGAGACATGAGGAAAGCTGAGGGAGAAGTGGAGATGTGGAGGTCTGGCTGTGCCACAGGCTCAGGACCAAGATCCACATCTGGAAGTCACGATTCATGCACTCTACAGGCACCTTTTGCAGCACCTATGGTGTGTCTAGACTCCTTTGGGGAACAATATTCTTTCACTTTGGCTTTAGCCCATGGACGTCTGAACTAATTGGTGTGGTGGTGGTTCTAGGGATGGTGTTAATTTCTTTTTCTCATTTCTCCACCACTTCTTCCTAAGAGATAAAGATTAAGCAGTAGCTTGGAACTTGAAATTAATGTGTGACATTCTGCTGTGCATGGCCACCATATCAATGGTATCACATCAATGACATGCCCTCTTTTTAGTTTCTTCTTCCAGACCCATGCTGCTGGCAGGTTGCAATGCCATGTTTCTTTCTTTCTCCCTGTTTTTTTAATTAAAGATTTTTTTTTATTAATTTTATGTATCAACGACAGATCCCCTTTCTTCCTTCCTCCAGTCCCTCCAGCCTCCCCCACAACCCATGCCCCATTCCTTCCTTCAACAAGGTATGGTCTCCCATGGAGAGTCAGCAGATCCTGGTACACTCAGTAGAGGCAGGTCCAAGCCCCTCCCCCTGCATCAAGGCTGTGTGAGGTGTCCCATCATAGGTAGTGGGCTCTAAAAACCCAGTTCATGCACCAGAGATGGATCCTGATCCTATTGCTAGGGGGTCCTTTAAGCAGATGAAGCTATACAACTGTCTCACTTATGCAGAGGGCTTAGTCCAGTCCCATGGAGGCTCCACAGGTGTTGGTCTAAATTCATGAGTTCCCACTAGTTTGGTTTGGTTGTCTCTGTAGGTTTCCCCATCATGATCTTGATGCCCCTTGCTTGTAGAATCCCTCTTCCCTCTCTTCGCCTGGACTCCTGGAGCTCAGCCTGGTGTTTGGCTGTGGATCTCTGCATCTGCTTTCATAAATTACTAGATGGAGGCTCTATGATGACAGTTAGGTTATTCACCAATCTGATTAGTGGAGTAGACCAGTTTAGGCACCCTCTCCACTATTCCTAGTAGTCTAAGCTGGGGTCATCCTTGTGGATTCCTGGGAACTTCCCTAGCACTCAGTTTCTCGCTATCCCCATGATGTCTCCCTCTATCATGGTATCTCTTTCATTGCTCTCCCACTCCATCCCTGTTCCAGCTCAACCATCCCGTTCCCTTATGTTCTCATCCCCCGTCCCCTACCTTCTTCCATTGCCCCCCTCTCATTCCCAGTTTACTCATGGAGATCTCATCTATTTCCCCTTCCTAGGGCAATCCATGTGTCCCTCTTAGGGTCCTCCTTGTTAACCAGCTTCTCTGGAGCTGTGGGTTGTAGTCTGGTTATCCTTTGCTTTACTTCTAGTACCCACTTATGAGTGAGTATATACCATGTTTGTCTTTCTGAGTCTGGATTACCTCACTCAGGATGTTATTTTCTAGTTCCATCCATTTGCCTGCAGATTTCATGATATCATTGTTTTTTACTGTTGAGTAGTACTTCATTGTACCATAATTTCTTTATCCATTCTTCGGTTGAGGGGCATCTAGGTTGTTTCCAGGTTCTGGCTATTATGAATAATGCTGCTATGAACATAGTTGAGCATGTGTCCTTGTGGTATGATTGATCATTCCCTGGGTATATGCCCAAGAGTGGTATGTCTGGGTCTTGAGGAAGATTGATTCCCAATTTTCTGAGAAACTGCCATACTTACTTCCAAAGTGGCTGTACAAGTTTGCACTCCCACCAACAGTGGAGGAGTGTTCCCCTTTATGATAGTATACATAAGTGACCCCAAAAATTCTACCAGGGAACTCCTACAGCTGATAAATACCTTCAATAATGTGACAGGATACAAGATTAACTAAAAAAAAAAAATCAGTAGCCCTCCTATATACAAATGATAAACAGGCTGAGAAAGAAATCAGAGAAACATCACCCTTTACAATAGCCACAAATAATATAAAATACCTTGGGGTCACTCTAACTAAGCAAGTGAAAGACCTGTATGACAAGAACTTTAAGTCTGAAGAAAGAAATTGAAGAAGATATCAGAAAATGGAAGGATCTTCCATGCTCATGGATTGGTAGGATTAACATAGTAAAAATGGCAATCTTACCAAAAGCAATCTGCAGATTCAATGCAATTCCCATCAAAATTGGAACACAATTCTTCACAGACCTGGAAAGAACAATACTCAACTTCATATGGAAAAACAAAAAACCCAGTGTAGCTGGAGTTTTTCTAGTCCTGCCTGTCCCACAGTCAGGACAAATCTCTCTCACCCACCAGTCCCGCAGCTACTCAGACCCAACCAAGTAAACACACAGAGACTTATGTTACTTATAAACTGTATGGCTGTGGCATGCTTCTTGCTAACTAGTCTTATATCTTAAATTAGCCCATTTCTATTAATCTATAAGTTGCCACGTGGCTCGTGGCTTACTGGTATCTTAACATCTTCTCATGGCGGCGGCTGGCAGCATCTCTCTGACCTCAGCCTTCCACTTCCCAGAATTTTCCTCTCTCCTTGTCCTGCCTATACTTCCTGCCTGGCTAATGGCCAATCAGTCTTTTATTTATCAATCAATCATCCACAGCAACCTAGGATAACTAAAACAATCCTGTACAATAAAGCAACCTCTGGGGGCATCACCATCCCTGACATCAAGCTCTATTATAGAGCAATAGTAATAAAAACAGCTTGGTATTGGCATAATTACCGACATGTGGACCAATGGAACTGAACTGAAGACCCTGACATTAATCCGCACACCTATGAACACCTAATTTTTGACAAAGAAGCCAAAACTGTACAATGGAAAAAAGAAAGCATCTTCTACAAATGGTCCTGGCATAACTGGATGTCAACATGTAGAAGATTGCAAATAGATCCATATCTATCACCATGCACAAAACTCAAGTCCAAGTGGATCAAAGACCTCAACATAAATCCAGTTACTCTGAACCTGATAGAAGAGAAAGTAGGAAGTAGTCTTGAATGCATTGGCACAGGAGACTAACTCCTAAATACAACACCAGTAGCATAGATACTGAGAGCAACAATTAATAATTGGAACCTCCTGAAACTGAGAAGCTTCTGTAAGGCAAAGGGCATGGCAAATAAGACAAAATGACAGCCTACAGAATGGGAAAAGATTTTCACCAATCCTACATCTGACAGAGGGTAATCTCCAAAATATATAAAGAATTCAAGAAACTAGACGTCAAAATACCAAACAATCCAATTAAAAAAATGGTCTACAGAGCTAAACAGAGAATTCTCAACAGAAGAATCTTAAATGGCTGAAAGACATTTAAGGAAATGCTCAACATCATTAGTCATCAGGGAAATGCAAATCAAACCAACTCTGAGATACTATCTTACACCTGTCAGAATGGCTAAGATCAAAAACACTGATAACAGCTTATGTTCCTCTCTTTCTGGACTGACAAGATGGCCTTCTGGTTCTGGCCCATGGTAAGGGGATCTGGAGTTGTATGTCTTAGTTCTGGCTTTACTTGAGGTTTAGTTAATGTCAGGGCTCATGGATAGGAAGCTGATTGTCTCACTGTGACCGCAATTCAGCTTTCACTATAGCTCTGCTCTGTTAGCACTATCAATAAACAGTGTATTTTGTTTGGCTACTGATCCTTGTGTGCACACTTCGTTGGCCATGGCCAATGACGAGGAAGAGTGGCAGTTCAAATCTCCAAAGGCTCTTACATGATGTTTAGGATACCTGAAGACTTAGAAGTAAATGTGTCTTCTAGAGAGAGCTCATAAAATGAAAAAATGATGGCTGAGAAAAATCAGCTTTCAAGAGCAAGTATGACATCATGTAACTGTCCTGTGAGAGAAAGGAGAAGTCAGAAGTTAACATGGTAAGTCTGAGTGTGTGCACATTAACATTGGGAGATCATATTATTTTTGTTTTCCCTGTCCCAATGAAACACCTCTTCTTTTCAACAATTCCCTCTTCTACTTTCACAGATTGTGTGTGTGTGTGTGTGTGTGTGTGTGTGTGTGTGTGCCTGCCACTGAGTTCAGTTAGTGTTGTTTGCATGAGTGGGAGTGGGAGGATCATATTTGCTGGAACACAAACAACTTATTGTGGCCTCAGCACTGAAAAAAAATGGCATCCCCTCCCTCAGAACCATTAGAGACAATAGACCTATAGGGAGAAATGGGCCTCCCAGGCTCTTCCTTCATCCATGATGAAATGTTGACAGGGACCAAGCTGGAGCAAGCCCTGTGTAGATAACCACACCTTCAGTGAATGTATGAGGGGAATGGCTATGCACGTCCACAAGATGTCTTTGTGCTGAGTGTCTCCCCATCCTCTGGCTTTTACATTTTTTTGATACCCTACTTCTGGGACATTCCCTGAGCTTTGGAGAGTTGTTCTCTCTGCTTTTGGAATTTAGAAATATGAATCTTTACTGCCCTTTGAGTTACAATGAACCAACCAACTCTCCAGTGCCATGTACATCATTGTGACTTCTCTGGCAGCCTACACAGTATTCTATACTTTTCATCACTTTGACAAAATACCTGACGTGAACTACTGAAATGAAGAAACATTTATTTCACCTCAAGGTTTAGGAGGTTCCAGTCCATCATGGCCAGGGTGTGGTAGAGCAAAGCAGCTCACAGCATGGTAACCAGGAAGCAGAGATAGAGAATGCCTGCCCTCCAGCCTTTCCCACTCTTCCTCTTTACTCCACCTGGCACTGAGAGCCCATGGGATGGTAATGCCCATCTCCATAGTGGATTCCCTACCTTTAGTTATTCCTCTCTGGAGATGTCCTCACAAGCACATAGATGTGGTTAATAATTTCAGTCCAATAGAACTGACAATCAGATTAACCATCACACACATGAATGAAGCAAACATGGATTTTGAGAAAAATTGTGTTGTAAGGAACCCCAAACCACACTGTTTTAAGTCACTCAAAAAACTCTCTGGGCATAGTAAAGTGTGAAGTTGGAAGCCCATGCCAGGGGTGAGAGAGCTGTGTGCAAATGGAGAGGAGAAACCAGTGTGACCAGAAAGGCAATTACTCCCCTGTTCTATACACACACCAACACTGAATGCCTTTTATGTGTGAAGTTCTACAACAGGTATGAGGTTACAATGGTCCACAGTGTTAGTATAGCCTCTGCCCTCATCAACCATCCATGATAGGGAGGATGAAGGCAAGGGAGAGGGGGAAGGGCATTGTCACATAGCAATGAGTATCAGGTTAGGTCATTGCTACAGCCCTGAATGTAGGGGTCTGAAATAGGTCTTGTAAGAGATAATGGAGGGTGATAGTGATTGGTACTGTGGTGTGGAGGTGTGCACCTAATAATTTGTGTAATTGGGGTCCTTCTGGAGCAAGAAGGCCACATTTCCTCCTAACAGTTGTACATACAAAGCTCAGTGCTTCAGTATGGATGGATAGATATTTCTGTGACTGGATAAAGTCACAACTGTTTTCTTAATCAACAAAATGGCTAAATAATATGACTTTTTAGCCTAGCATCTGAATATGCTCTTCAGTTCCGCCTGGCAAGGCTCTTCCTCTTCAGAAGCTGTCTGTTTTCCATACTTAAGCCCAGCTGAAAAGCTAATTTGTGAACAGAGGAGGGTGAAAGTCAAAACAGACACGCTGTTCCTAAGCAGCTGGAGCTCATTGCAATGGGGCCGTTTGTAAAGACACATGTCACTGCTGCCCTGCTTCTGGAAAGCCATATGCTCTACTCCTGAATGTTTGGAGTCTGAATTTCTCCAGAGTTTCAGCTCCGTGGTACTGTGCCTAACTGAAGAGTAGGGAGACAGGGACATCAGAGGTGTATGTACCATCAGGACTGCCAATGAAACTTGCATGGGCAAGGGCTGATATGGAGTGGGCTTTAAATGTTTAGCTGGAGGGTTTTATTCTATTGCCAAATGGCTCTGGGCTATTGATCTATGGTAAATTTCGATCCTTTTTTTTTGAAACGAGTTTTCCCTGAGTTACACATAGGCATCGGTAGGCATAAAATAACCAGGATGGGTATTTGAAGGACTCCTTTCTGCTGTTTGCACTAAGGGATTGGCCAGCTTTCTGTCACTGAGATAAAACACCTGAGATAGTCAGTTTTCAAGGATAAAATGCTTAATTTGGTTCAGAGTTCTGCATGTTTCTGTCCATGGTTTACCGGTCCTGTTGCCTTTGGGTCTGTGGTGAGGCAGAACATCATGGTGGGGCATGGATGGTGGAGGAAGCTGTCCCCCCATAATGACAAGGGAGCCGTGAAAGGGGGG